>KZ451979.1:2857013-2884308 GCA_002786265.1 Apostasia shenzhenica
TTCTCTCAGTGGTGGTGCATTTTTTGCATCAACATCTAGGTATATCCTTAAGAAGGCGAAATCTCGAAGAGTTTGCAATAGAAAGCAACATGTTTTAAGATGCTATAGAGAATCAAATATAGTATGGAAGAGCAGCTACATCAGCATCTTCTGTCAAAATAGTTGTGCAAGTGGCTGACTGGAAAAGCAACGTGAGGGCTCTCTTGGTGTTTTCATAAGCACTCAAAGTGATCCACATCGGTGGTGAAGTTTGCTGGAGAAGTCCAACAGTAAAGCTTAGTAGAAGACAACAAAACATCAAGGAGTTCTCTATTTTAAAGTCTTATGGTCGAAGAAAGAACAGCATAAAAGTAATCACTCTGCTAGCCAGAGTTTATGAATGTTTGGGTGGGAAAATCAAATTACTCTTTATAGTCAACTAGTTGTATGCTTATGAAAACCATGAAAACTTGTTTTCAGGTTAAAATTCTGCAAATAGTCCACAAAGTTTCTATTCAAGCTGTACAATATCATAATTAGAGGAGTTTCACAAAGTTTGATACAACTGAAAAGATTGTTAAAATCTCATGGAGATCTGCAACTTATTCATCCGAGGTTTTTCAACTTACCCCGAGGCATTATTGAACCCAATCAATTAAATTATGTTACCAAAAGTTTAAATGTAGAAAAAATCAGAATAACAGCACTTCCAAGTAAATGTAATGAATTGAAAAAACATGGATAGAATGCAAGCCAATCTTTCCATAGCATAATGTAACAAGATACAAGCAGCCAAACATATATATATATATATATATATATATATTCAAAGACGTGAAAATCAAAGAAAGAGCAACTTGACTATGTTTTTACTTATAGCAGATCATGAATATGCGTCTCTAACATTTCCTATATGCAACCAAAATTACAGAAATAAAGAATTGATTTAATGCTAGCTTTAAAAATACGATACCTATAACCAAAATTACACTGCACGCAGAATTATGTTTTAGTGACGGCAGTCTTGCACACAGGACATGCGTTCTTCTGAAGGAGCCACTCCTTTATACAATACATGTGATAGCTATGGCCACACCCGAGCTTCCCCAGTTCATCGTTTATCTCATATTCTTCCTATTAAATAGAGAAGTTAAGAACTACTGAGCTTCATAATTTAACTATTAAAGTATGGGTTAGGCCTTTTTTTTTATTAATAGCAATTAGGTCCCTCTAATTTGAGCTTATGTGCAATTAGGTCTTTGATCTTTCTAGTTTCTAATTTAATTAAATTGATCCTCTAATTTGGGATAATGTGCAAATAGATCCATTGATATTTATAAAGGGACCCAATGAATGAATTTTCTCTAATTATTTGACTAAATCAGTTAATTTAAAAATAATAACATTTTAGGTGAATATAATATCCAATTTGATTAAGTCATAAGAAAAAATATTCTTTATTGAGTGCCTTATTAACATTGAAAAGTCTATTTATATGTTATCTCAAACTAGAGAATCAATTTGATTAATTTAAAAACAAAGGACCCCGTTGCACATAATCCCAAATTAGAGAGACCTAATTGCCAGTAATCCTTTTTTTTTTAAGTATGGTTAAGTTGATAGAGGGTATCAATGAATTTTAGCACATCCATTATAAGCCTTTTTTAACAGTTTTGCATGCTTTCACATCGATTCTCAGCCATTTCATCATTTCATGCATGTCTTGTCCTTAAAATTGTTAACTTTAACATGTACCCTTCAACCATCACTCTTTCCAATCTCTATGAGTGAGAGATAGAGGGAGAGGGGAGCGGGAGGGGCGTTTAAATATATTTTGGCTAATTACTGAGTTCAAACCTTTAAATCATAGACAAGGTCGTTTAAATATACAGCCTATAGATATCTTAGGAAAATCTAAGACAACATGAAAAGACTTGTATATAACAATTCTAAAATGCGTATCTATGTAAAAAGCATGCTAATTTCAGTTTCTCCTCAAAATATTGAGGGAAAAAAGGAAATAAGGGCAGAGACAACCTACTTGACAAATACTGCATTTCCTTTCCATCTCATTGGAGAAGGCTTGATCAAAATTTGTGTGCTTCAGTTTCCTAATACTGCTTGCAAATTCTTCTTCTCTCAGGCCGGTGCTGACATATCCAATCCTATCACCAAGTTCAACCAATTCCTGTATAATAAGAGAATAATATAGCTGACTGCATCATGTTCAGCAGGTTGCATGCCAACAAATAAAATCAATCAGCAGAATTTGAAGTAGAAAAAAAAAAGCTACCTCATATGTCATATTTTCAACATCAAGCCGCCAATCCTGGAATCGGTCATATGCATTAGCTCCTCTAGACAAGATTCTACCTTCGAACAACATAATCTGTTGCATTTATACAACAGAAAAACCTCATACAAAGATTTGTAGCATAATGCAGGAGCATCCTGAAAAACTGCATCATCCATATATCTTCCAAAGGGGTTTAAGCACTGGGGATTCCAACAGCGTTAGAACTTTCCATCACAGTTTTAACAAAATCTACTGTTAACCTATAAGTATGAGGCCTAATACAAGATCAAAGTGGCCCAAGATTACCAAAGAAGACTTCAAACGCATAATTTACATGTGCTGCTAATTATGAACTATGAGGTGTTTTTATCCATATTTTGATAAAATATAGGCCAAAAGCTTAACCATGTCCTGCCACAAGCATGTGCAGAGAATCTTCCATCTATTCAAACAGCTACAAATAGAGGCAACACGTTGAGATCTAAGCGGGGATTGGAAATTAAAAAAGAATGATGAGCAGGATTAGAATTAGAATAATAATTAATTATGAGATTGGGAGTTATAATCCCAACTATCTATCTTTCCTGGCCTTGGCCAAAAATTACGCATAAAAAAAAAACTATAAAAAAGTAGTCAAGTCACACCCTCCTTGAGGATATTGTAAAAATCAGTGGGAATGGGCATTTCCGTCATCCAATCAAAATCGCTTAGTATAGTTAAATGAGCAAGGTAGTCAGTGGCAATATTAATATTTCCATTGGCATGAAACATGGATATGAGATATCAATCTAGCATGTGAATCACGCTCGCATTTTGGAAGTCTAATAAAGGTTGTAGGCTATCAGCATCTTGAGGTCTTCCCACTCAAACTGAGATTTGATCCAACTCAACTTTACTACTTGAAAAATTCCCATCTATCTATCTTTACTAACCATGAAAGAGGCAATCTTTTGTTCATTAAAATAGCAAGCTATATTGCGATTTACAAGCCTCCTGTTTGATTTTCAAACTTCTAGCTTCGACTGGCTAATAAAAGAAAAAGGAAAAATAATATGCTCCAACCTCCAAGCACCACAATCATAACAAGCCAAGGTTTCAGTATTTAAGTTAGAGAAAGTTCAAAGTTTTTCATTCATTTGCAAGGTAAACTAGCTAATATCAGCTCTTTTTCGTAATTTCCTAATTTATTCAAGGAGTCAACTTTTTAAAATGCTTAAAATTAAGTGGTCTCCTAGGTAGCTCTTTAACTTGAGATGCTTAAAGTTAAAGTAAGTTAGTGATGTCTCAGGTAACTTCAAGTTAGTTCACTCATAATTTAAGTACTTTCAGCAACTTGAGCAGCTTAACATTACTATCACGAGAAACCGTTTGGATGAAAATGTCATTTAAACAGCTTAGCTTTGAGCAAATATAAAACCATTTGGATGCAAAAATAACTTCTTTTAGTTCTTAAATTAGATGCCAAACACAATAGGGATAGGTATTGGAATGTCACCTCTTCAAGCCCCATTGGAGGATGGTGATAGTATCCTCTCAAGTGAAGGTAGCGACCAGATGGCATGAGATCTCGGTCCGAAAACATTGCTTGGAGAGAGGTCCGAGAATTTGACAGGCATGAGATCCGTTCCTGATCACCACTTCTCCCAGAAGACCGAAAAGAAGATCGCTAACCACCGAGAAAAGTTGCAAATGAATGCACACAAATGGAGGCGTTATCATAATGGTGATGAAATTAACTGACTGAACAAGATAAGCTACTGTAAAATCCAAATCAAAGAGCTTCGAAAAAGGTTAAACGACATTTTCTTCTTGCAGGAGAACTACGTCAACAAAATTCATAGCGGGATAGAAAGCCATTAACGATTTTGCAAAAATTCAATCCAAACTTTCAAGAAAGTAAATGAAGTAAAACAGAAAAAACATGTTAGCAGAACAAACAAAAATACAGTACAGGTAGAGAATCAAGAAACAGAGAATCAAAGGGATACCTCTCTCAAAGACCTCTCTCCGTCACGTCTTGCCCCTCTACCCACCAGTTCGCGGTGTGAAGCCACGCAATCTACGGAGCCATCCCGCGCCGCAAAAGCGATCCCAGGAGCGCAACACAGATCGGCGGCGACGGCCGCTTGGGACGACGACGATTGTCCCCGCCTCTCCTTCTTCCTCTGCTTGGATCGCCTCCGCCGGATCCGTTTCACTTGCCACTCAGCAGCCGACCGGACGGTGGCAGCAGCGTCTGCGGGTGAGTACACCTGGGACGCGGCAGAGGAGGCGCATCCGAGGCCGAGGAAGGCCGCGGAGGCGAAGGCCGCCTTCTTTCCGCCGTCCTCCCGCGTTGATCGAGGCGGCGGGTGAGATGACGAGGAGAAGATCAGAGGGCTCACATCGACGGAAGGGGCGGCAGATCTCGGAAGGCGGAGCAGCCTCCGGAGGCCTCGGCGCTCAGTCGACGGCGAGGAGCCGTCGGCGGACGCCATAATGAACTAGGGTTTGAGCACGCGGATAGAGAGAAAAGGGAAGCATAAGGTATGGCCGGTAGTTGCCATTAATTACGCCGGGAAGCAGAAAGAGGGCAGCGTCTTCCATATAAAGAGCATCTGCCGGCTGAAGCTTTAACGGAATAAGAGATGTTCTTCTTGCCGAAAATATAGTAAACCAGCCGCCCAGTAATTCGCCAAAAATATCTGCATTTTTTTATTCACAAAATATCCACATTTTCTATAACAGAATAAAGAGAAAGGTTCCTATAAAAAAAAAATAAAGAGCAAATTACTAATAGGTCTTAAAGTTTTTCTATAATTATATTTTAATTTATATTTTTTAAAAACCATCCACTTAAATTTTTAATATTTTTTAAAATTCATTAGTCGGACTACTCGGACCTTAAATTTTGGATCAAATTGAGCTCAACTTCATCCAAATGGGACAACTAATGAATCATTTTTATAACTCGAGATTTTTATCAATTCTATCTTCATACGACGTAGAATCAAATTGAATTATCTTGCAATCAGATTGATTAAAAAATAAAAATTATTATTTATATATATATATATATATTTATATATATAACTAGATTTAGTATAACAAAAGTCTAATTGAAGGCTTCGGTACAATTTCCTCTATGACTTTAATTCAAATCATGTTTATTGCAGATTTTTTTTATTTTTAAATATTAAATCAAGATAAGTGATTGTAGTCTAAGTTGGTTGAATGAATAAATATATTTATATATAAGATTTAGCTAAAAGAACAAAAATTAATTAAAAATTAGATTGATTTTGACTCGGACCGAAATTATATCGATAACAAATGAGTCAAGCCTAACTCTAATTAAAATCAAATTAAATTCAGCTCATTCATTCTTTGGATCAAATTGAGATCAAATCAAATATTTTTAATTTAATCTTAGAGTTAAGATCAAATTGACTAAAAATTGGATCGTTAATATTCCTACTTAATTCTTAGAATGTCGTTCATCACGCTGCTGATTATAAAATAAAAAAAATAATTTGATTATTTATGAAGCTCATCATACTAATTTTTAGTTATTTGTGTTTAAAATTTTAAATTATTTGATTCTAAATATTTATTTAAAACATAACTTAAAAAATAGTTTTTTTAATATATTTATGATGTGAAATAAAATTAATTATTTTATTAAAAATATATATAATATAATAAAATATTATTTTAATATTAAAATTTATGTAACATAAAATATAATAAAATTTTTAAATTTTTAAATTTTTTTTAATAAAAAAATTTGTTTTTCATATGACAATAAAATCATGCTTTTTTTTAATATTCCAAATAGGTCCTAAATGTTATTTTATTTTTTAACATATGAAACATCGCTCAATTACGATCTAAATAGTTTATTATTTAACATTATTACAGTGCACAAAATATTTTTTATTTATTTTAAAGAAATTGATAATTAGTTTTCTAATAATTAAATTTTATAATTTAATTAGTGTTTTTTGAACATTGATAATTTGATATCTAAGTGATGATGATGAGTTACACTATTTATTTATAATAGTGCAGAGTTGCACTTGTTCAGTCTCCACTTAAAATTTCTTTAAGGACAAAATTTCTCATAATTATTATTTATTATTATAAAATTTTAAAAAATAGAGATTTTAAAACTGTCCCCTTAAAAAAAAAACATTTGCCCACTTCAGTCAAATCATAAATATTACTTATATTGATTCTTTCTATTTTATATCATATTCATCTAAATTTTATATATTATATATATACTAGTTAGTTAATAATTATAACTTTAAATTTGTAGTATATATTTTCTTTAAAATTTTAATTATAATAAATACTAAAATATCTTTTATATTTTATTAGCAATATTTAAGTAAGATGAATAAAATAGAGAAATTCTTTTAGTATGTTGTACGATAAAAAAATTTCATCTAGACTTAAGGAAAAAATTTATAAAATCATATTAAAACAAGCGATGATATATGGTGTTAAATGCTGGACTATAAAAAAATATACTAATAAAATAATTATTATAGAAATAAGAATCTTAAAGTGGATGTGTGGTATGCACGAAAAGATAGAATGTTGGAGTTGTAACAATTGAAGATAAACTTAGAGAAAGTCGACTTAGATGATTTGGATATGTAAATTATAGGCCAATTGAAGCTTCTATTAGAAAAATTGAGTTATTAAATTTTGCCCATACAAAAAAAATGATAGACTAAAGAAGATATGATAAGAAATTGTAAGAAGTGGTCTTACTCACTTAGACTTAAATAAGAATTTATTAATTGATGAAGCGCAATTAAAATAAAAGATTCATGTAGCCGACCCCACCTAGTGAAATTAAAACTCGGTCGTTATTGTTCTATTGAAATTAATGTCATAATCATCATTGTATATTTGTGATATCCTAAAAATTTGACTAAGTTAATTATATATGTTAAAAATTATTAGGAAAGTAAAAAAGTTATGATAACTTAAGATTTATTCTAGAAGCAAGGTGTTTTAAGTGATGAACCAATAATAATAGTATATATATTTCGTATAATTAAAGTGAATTAATAATTTAGTTAAACAGCAAAATTGAGTTTGAAAATACTCATATTAGCTAAACAAATTTTTTTAAACCAATTAATTGAGGGTACTTGAGAATGATTAGTGAATAAATAATGAATCTTAAGTCAATTTGGAAATCAATCAAATATTTGTTTTGGTGCGATGTAAAATAATATAATACTAATTATTATAAAATAACATAAATATTAAAATATATTATAGGGATAATTACATCTATCCTGAATTTGACAAATTAATAATGCACAAATTCACATTTTTAAAATTATAATATCAGTACCTAATTTTAATAAATTATCAAATGATTTTTTTAAAACTTTTTAATTATTACCATTATACCCTTGGGCTTCTCTCTCTCCTCCCGCCTCCTGATCGACCCGCACGAGTGACCCTGCCGGCGGCCGTGCGGGGTGTGCGACCAACCGGCGGTTGCACAGCTATCGGCAGGTCGCACAGCTATCGCCCGTGAGCGTCGATAGAGAGGAGGGAGAGGCGGCCGCGTCTCTCCCCCCTTTCGATCGGCACGCACGGACGACGCCGTGCGGCCGCCGCCGAGTCAGGCGACGGAGTGGCGTGTGCGACCCACTGGCGGCCATGCGGCTCCCACACAACCGTCGGCGGGTCGCGCGGCTGTCGCCCGTGAGCCTCTCTCTCCTTTCGATCCCCGCACACGGGTGACGGTCGTGATCCACCCGCGATTGCGCGGCGCGGCCGCCAGTGGGTAACACTTTGGCGCAAGGACCAAAACAGGACCAAAATAGTAATAGTTTAAATAATAATAATAATAATAATAATAAATAAATAAATAAATAAATAAATTATTTTAATTATTCTACACAAAATTTAATATAAAAAATAATATTTTTTACTTCACATACTCAATAATTTTTAATAAAATACAAACTTTATTTCACATCTTAGATCAAAATACTCGACTTGATATTTTGGTCTAGAATGTGAAATAAAGTTGATGTTTTTATTTTAAATTATTGAGTATATAAAGTAAAATCATATTTTTTATATTTGAATTTGTGTAAGATGATTTAAAATATTTATTTTTTATTATTATTATTTTTAAAATTAGTACTATTTTGGTCTTGTTTTGGTCCTCGCGCCAAATAGTTAAGTAAGAAAAAAATTTATCTCACAATTTGGAAGTCTTAATTTAAAATTATACTATTATTATTATAAAGAAAAAAAAATATAGTAATGACAAGCGGTGAAATTTAAAAAAAAAATTGGCATGTGGTGCACTATCTACGTTATAAAAGAACCTATCTGTCACTTTGTTAGTGCGGCTTGTGGTTGTTACCATCGCCATCAGTGATTCAGTGGACGCAATCCCCGAAGCCCGACGGTAGATTTTCCGGCGGTCTCGCGTGCCTTCCCTTCGCGAATTGATATCGGCACGGCGATGGCTTTCCATTTCATCACCGAGCTCCGTTTTCTTTGAATGAGAGCCGCAGCGGAATGACGATGAGATGCGGTTTGGTGGATTTCTGAAAAGGAAAGCAACCCTCGTCTTTCACTATTTCTCTCTTTTTCTTTCCGCTTCCTCTCCAGTCTGTCTCTGATTCTTGCTCGTGGCTCGGCTATCGGCGGGAGCTCCTCTCCTCAGGCTTCGTGGTACGGATGAGATTTTTGTGATTTTTTTTTCCCATTTGATTCGTTTTTGAGATCATTTGGCCCTGAGTCCGCTTATTCCGCGTTGTTCGCAGAGGAGAGTTCAATATCGGGCGCCAGCGAGGAAGAAAGCCCGCTGCTAAGCCCTGAGGAGAAGGCTACTGTAAGTGGAGACTATTGTTGCTTGCTCCGTGATTTCTTATATTATTTATTTTTCTGTTTTCCTTTATATAGTATTCTCATCTTGCTGCTTATGCCACTGTAACTGGAGATTCAATGAGTTGGGAGTGTCCTCATTCTCCTTTTTTTGTGTTGATGCAAAATATGCTATTACCCTGGCTATCCACATCGTTTAGAGTGGGAGTGTAACATCCCGTGATCCAAATATTGAGGTATTGTCCGCTTTGGCTTTAAGAAAACTGTGTAACTTGAGTGCTTCTTAGGAAATCACCCATCCCAGTGCTATTCCAGCCCAAGCACGCTTAATTACAGAATTTTCTATTATTAACCTCACGGTTTTGCCCAAAAGACGCATCTATCATTTGAGATCACATTATTTACTTATACAGCTTAGAATTTTCCTCCCTTTTCGATGTAGGATGATTCATTTCTGTGTCCCTTTCACCACTAATTATTCGGCCTAGAAGCCTGCCAGGAGCCGCATTTTACTTCAGTGATTTCTTTTTCTTAGGATATCACTCGACGATCACTCCCCGCTCTCTTCGACAGCGGGCATCACAGGGAGTGTGAAGGAATTAAGCTTGAGTGTTATAGATTTCACAGTATAAGGTCGATCAGGTTCAACAGTGCCTTGCTTAAGATCATTTCAGTAACCCTCTTGTTGAAATGGATTTGAACACGATGAATTATTGCATGCAAGGTCAAGCTTTCATGAATTTGTGTGATTTTATTTGCATTTGGTGATATGTAGAGGAGCTAGATTGGCAGACAGGTGGCCATTGATTGAGGGAATGAGATGGCTGGAAGATAAATCAGAATAACAATGAAAAATGAATAGGGCATGCCGCAGTTTCTAGTGTAAAGAATGATGATTTGGTGCGGTTCAAATCCTCTATGTGAAATCTAACTGCGTTGAAACAAATAATTACTATCCAGATTGTACTAAGTTTTGTGGCTAATTGACTTCTAACCTAGCTAGACCTGCTGAAAGCTATGAAACCAAAGCAACACTTATGCATTTTCCAAGTTATTTTTAACCTGGGTTAAATTTAACCTTATGGGTCATGTCATACACAAACTTCAATATTAAAATTAATAATATTTCAAATTTTTACACAAACTCTAACATTAAAAATCAACTTTATTTCAAATCCTTCTTAAATTTCAAAAAAAAAAAAACAATCAATTTTATTTTATGTGCTACACACATTTCAAATAAAACAAATTTTATTTCAACTATTTCATAATTCTCAAATCAAAAACATCACATGAAAGATTACCTTTTACCCCAATTAAAAATAATTTCACAAACCAACAACTCCTATAGGGTGATTGATTTCGTTTGAGTTGATTGTTGGGCGTTTGTTTCATTTCTATCTAGATGCCAGTATTATCTAGATGTCAGTATTATCTAGATGTCTTGTTATATTATCTCTTTATTATTGTTTGCTTTGATTCTTTGTCATTATTTAAAAAAATGATAATAGAAAATTAATCTAACTCCATCCCTCTATTCTTGGGTAACATTTAGATGTCGATTTAGAGTGGCCATCTTTTAAAATTTTATAATATTTTTTAAATATGTCTTCAAACAAAATAATTAATTTCTCCAAATAACATTACATAACATCAGAATAACATTGAATCAAATGCCCCTCAAGTTTAGTTATATTTTGCTTTTTTTTTTTCTAATTCAAAGATATAAGGTATGTGTAATATGTAATAACTACATAGATTCAGTTTATTTTGGTTTTATTTGTTTTTTGGAAATCTTAAACCACACCTCGAGTGTTTGAAAGCTTCAACACTGAAACCAGATTGATGGAGAACTTAACTGTCTAAACTAATTGGGTTTTCTAATTTGGTTTTGTTATGCTTTCATGTTGTTGTTTTCCAACTAAGCTTGTCAACTAACAACTATGCAAGCTGCATTTTAGGAGGAATGATGTGGGTACAGTTGCTAGAGTAATATATTCTGCGAGGGCCACACCCTCTCATGGACCAAGTTAGGCCTAGCTTACACACGAAAAATGAGATGGAGACTGAGCCAAAATCACATTGAACATGATGAAGCCTGAACCTACATGTAAGCTTACTCGAAAAGTGCACGAGCTTGCGTTTGGTGCCTAGCCAAAGGCGACCTACTTTCTGGCGAAAAAAATACTGACATGCCTAATTTGGATCTTGATACTTATAAATCTCAGACTTACAGTAGTTTTCAGTTAGATACTTGATTATATTTCTAGTTTGTTGCTTATTTATCAGCCTCCTTTCTCATTATCAATATGCTTTTCTTTTTTCTGAAATTTTGTGTCTGCATGTTTAACTATGATTTGAATAGAACCATATGCAGAAAGTTACGATTGCCAAGGAGTGAGCGCTTTGATGATTGTACTGGGCACATTTACAGAAGGAACAAGAACCATTGAGCATACCCCCTTTCAGTCGCTGAGAAGTTCCAAATGAACTCTAACCTAACTTTCTACTACTCTTAACCTTGATGCTTGCTTTGAAGTTCACAGTTATGCTCTATCTGAGCTGCACTGCATATTTTTTTTCTATGAATTAAATGATCTATGAAATGGCCAGTGCATGTTTAATTTCATTCTCAGACAAGGGAAATATCAGAACTTTTCTTTTGACAGGTTGTCATTAATTATGATATCTATTGACCTAGTTGTTCCTTGAAACGTCAGTGCTTATGCTTCTGACTTTACAACATTGTCAATAAATTCATCCAGGTCACCATGGCAGATATTCAACTCGGTGCTCATACTATAAGATCCCATGGAACCAGAGTAGCAAAATTTCACATGCATGACTGGATCATACTTGTACTTCTTGGTATAATAGATATCATACTGAATGTCATAGAACCGTTCCATCGCTTTGTGGGAAGGGATATGATGACAGATCTGAGATATCCATTGAAGAGCAACACTATACCATTTTGGGCTGTTCCAGTACATTCTTATTGATATTAGTCTTTTATTAATCTAGGCATAATTCTGTTGAACAAATGGGCATTTTTGAAAATTTGTTTTGATAACCTTTTTTTCTTATCAAACAGTTGATCGGCATTGTGCTACCAACTTTTATCATCGTTTGTATATACTTCAAAAAGCAGAACGTCTATGATCTTCACAATGCAATATTGGGTGAAGTGTTGCTTCTTCACTTGCTCCTCACACAAATACAAACATAGAGCTAACACAAGCAGATGTTCACTAGTTTCAATACATTGGCAGGCCTTCTCTTTTCTGTTCTCATCACTGGGGTTTTAACTGATGCAATTAAGGATGCAGTTGGTCGACCACGACCTGATTTTTTTTGGCGCTGTTTCCCAGATGGAAATGATGTTGGTGCTGATATCTCATTTGTTCTTTATAGTGAGCTGCTCTACTGTTGCAGTATTTGTTTATTCTGCATTGATTGAGTTACCATGATTTTCAAATGCTTTTGTCCAGGTTTATGATAAAGTTACTACAAATGTTATTTGTCATGGAGATAAAAAAGTAATAAAGGAAGGGCACAAGAGTTTTCCAAGCGGGCATTCTTCATGTAAGTTTTGTTGCCAGCACATGTTTGGTCTATTGTAAAGAACACCCTTTTAAAGCTATTTTTAATGAAGCTATCAATATAGGTCATGCCGTCACAAGAGATATTGCTGTGGCAGTGTTTTGTCTTTATTAGATGATCATCAATAGACTTGTCCCAACTATTTGGAGTTGTCTTCATGAAATCATTTTGTGGAATTTTTTTCTATCTGACATACTGGGCTAACTCTAGATTCTCCAAATTTTAGGTTTAACCTTTGTCACTAGTGAGACCATTTTCCTTGCTTATGTTTTAAAGATAGATCATTCTCTTGTAAAGGAGAATGGCCATGCCACTGTAATGTTGAAATTACAAACATGAAAGTCATTTCTTCTGATTTAGATCATATTCATCAGTGGAGTTGTTTTTCTTGGTTGTTGCTCTTTCATTGAGCCTTTTTTGTGGAGAAAAGAACTTGATTCATTGTGGTTCACCTCGTCCATCTCCCTGGAGTTACTGCAGAACTTGATTTCTCCTCAAATAGATTCTTTTGTGAGCAAAAAACTACCAATGTAAACCATCTTGTTTTGTAAGTTGACATGGCTAAATTTTGATGCACGGTTAACTAGCTTGTTTCAATTTTTTGATATAATGTTTGTAGAAGGTCAACTTCCAAATTCTTGTTCTCTGTTTTTTCTTATTTATTAAATAAATATTCTTGGAGAATGAGTTTTGGGGCAATGGTAGAGGTTACTCCTTTGTAATTGGAAAATTATGAATTCAAGCCCTTTTTTAAAAAACGGAAAGCTATATAAAATGGATCACCCTAACACGCTCCCATCGCAAATTGGGGAGCTTTTGACACGGGATTCTCTTTTCTATGCTTAAAATATTCCTATTGTTGTGCAACTTATAAGCTTGTGAGTCATTCCTAGAAGTTGAAAATACGCAAAAGTGATCAATAACAATGCAATTGAGGAATTATTAGGCCTGTATTCTTTGTTGGGTTAGAAAGGTTATTGCAAGATATGTTCCATGCTTCTTACACTTGCATCTTTTTCTTCTTGATACTGAATATAGATGCAATTTCTTTCTTGTTGCGCTAGTCCGAAATATTCAAACACCTACAAGAATATTTATTGAAACTATCTTCTGTTGTAGGAGTGGTCACCTTTTTTAACATATTATCAACGTCATGATTAGCTTTTTTTCCAATTATTTGAAATTGATTTTTATATGTAAGCTTTTGCTTCTCATTGGTATAATCATCTCCATCATTATTTCTTTGTCCTCTTTTCGGCACAGGGTCTTTTGCTGGTATGGGCTTTCTTGCGTGGTATCTTGCTGGTAAAATCAGAGTCTTTGATCGAAGGGGCCATGTAGCGAAACTATGCATTGTTCTTCTTCCGCTCCTATGTGCGGCACTTATTGCAATCTCTCGTGTTGACGACTATTGGCATCACTGGCAAGATGTTTTTGCTGGGGGGTTTATAGGTTCACTGGATATTGATTTGCATATCTCGGTTTTAGAACTTTAAATTTTTTTAAACCCTCTTGACTCAATGTATTCTTATACAAAATTGTTCTGTTTTTTAGGATTGGTTGTTGCTTCAGTTTGCTATTTGCAATTCTTCCCGCCCCCTTATGATGCGGATGGTATGTATTCTAGTTTCTTCTTTGAAGTGATATTCGTGTATGACTTGAAATGTTTGTTTTATGTATATTTTTTCGAGAAGAAAACAAAGAAGTCAGAAAATGGTGAATTATCTTCAAGTTGTTGAATATTTAAGAAAGAACAGCCGTAGTAGTGTTTTCTCAAGTTCTCTTTGAAGAATATATGAACTATGATTTTATTTTCAGGGTAGACCAATCAATAATTAACTGATATTATAAATGAATATCCGAGAATATTGTTTGTTAAGGTATTTCAAACTTATTTATTCTTAATAACTGCTGTATCTTGTGTTTAGCTGCTCTATTGAAGATTGATTATACTTTTTCAGATTTAACCTTTGGCACATGATGGAAATAACAAGTTTGGTTGACTCATTTGAATGCCGATTCAAATTACACTGTATAAGTTCTTTCTTTCATACACTGAATTTCCATCAATTTAATTAGGTTTTCGACTTGATAGGTATCCATTTATTTATATGTTAAGTCCAACTTGGGCTCTCCCTGGTAAGCTTTTAAGATGCATGCACTTGATGTTCCGTTTGACGGAAAAAAATTCATTGTGGATGGATTCTATGCGAGGGGGAGATTTGTTGACATACACATGAAGATTTGTCCCACATTAGGTATTCAGTATAAATTGTAATATTAACATACAATTAGTGAATCTTACTATCGAAATAGATTTTTGAGTTAACACCTATCCTTTATATATATTGGGTCAACTTGGAGTTCTCCGAGGTAACTTCCTTGACACATATTGAAAATTTTACATGACATTGACGCATCTGAATGAGCTGACAAGCAAAACATTGATATTTTTGTCTTAGTTTCCTGTTGTGTTAAGAGTGTCCTACATTTTGAATATACAAAATGGAAATAGATGAGAAGAATTTTTTTTCGGAATTTCACTATTTGTAACTTTTAACATTCCGTGGAAAGAATTAACGAAAATAACGTAAAGCCTTTACAGTACTAGCTCCCATAGGTTAGAACTTTTGGGTGTGGATATCATCCAATACTCAATGATACTAGAACCTTTGCAAGGCATGTAGCATTCTTTTGATATTGCTGCTGCTGACAGATGTGCTCTCTCACAGGGTGGGGCCCGCATGCGTATTTCCAGGAGTTAGCAAATTCGATCAACGGTCCAACTGCCGCCGCCGCAGATGCCCTCACCGTGAGGCCGACGGAGATCGAAACTCTCTGTTTGTCATCTGAAGGGCAGCAGAACCCTTCGGTTTCGAGGGGCTCCGGATTAGTTCTTCGTGAAATGGAAGCTGGAGCTGGTAGCATGAAGTAATGAAATCCTTGGGACTAATTTTATGACATGGGATTTAGGTTGAGGCAGATTTTATTTTGTTTCTTTGTTGTCTTCTTATTCTGGTGAGCCTGATTAATATTTCTTTTTTCTTTGAAAGAGGCTGATTAATACTACTATATGTGTACAGTGGCAACTGCCATATTAATGATGTGTGTGTGTGTGTGGTTGGGGATGATAACCTTTTGAGATTTTTAGATATATGTGACACAAATTTTATTATGTTATATCATATTTTTTTCTTCAAAATAATAATTATTATAAAATAAATTTGTGAAAATAATATGTATGATATAATATATTAAAATTTATGTAATATGTAAATATTTTACCTTTTCTTTTCTGGGAAGATTTATGTTACTTTTTTTTCTCCTTTATGTTACTTTTTTTCTCCATAATTTTTCGTATACTGTATGCATGTGCAAAACATGTAAGTAGGGGTGGCAAAATGAGTCGGCGGGTAAGATTCGAGTTGAATCTTAATCCGATTCGACCCGAATAGCCTCAATCCGAACTTGATTCATTTATTAAATAGGACAAAATTTATGACTTGAATCTGACTCGATCTGACTCGTTTATAGAGTATTTTTTGATAAATGTTCTGACTTGATTATGCCTGATTTGAATCTAATCTCTTTAATAAACAGGTTAAAATTTATAATCGATGCTCAAAATTTGTGGATTGGGTTCGGGATATATTGCCAGTCCTACATGTAATTTTTTACATAATTTAAAATGATTAGATGATGGTGATGTGTAAGTTTAACAAGATATTTTATTAAGTAATAATATATAAATTTATCTTTTCAAATATAGAATATTTTCGTTCTTCAAAAATATATTAATTATAATTTTCTTCTTATTTTCAGTGAAAAATGTAATTATGTAAATATTTATTTTTAAAACTTAAATAAACAATAACAGTTTTCTTGATGTTAACAAAGCGATATGTAAATTCTTTTTTATTTTTTATGTATTAAACAGTGTGATGTATATAAATATAAATATTCTTATTTGCTGTGTGATATATGTATAGTATGTGAGATTAGATTAATTTTTTATGTTGGTAATTTGGTTTGATTTTAAATAAAATTATTTTTATAATTTAAAATTTATGATAAATATTAGAGGTTGTGATTAAAAAAAATCACTACTAATTTTGCATGAGTTTTTCACTATCATGAATGTTAATTAAGGACATTATAGGCCTGTTTATTTGTAAGATTTAAATTTAATAAAATTAAAATTAATTATTATGTTGGGATACGTGAAAAATGTAATATAAATTAGTTATTATTTTAATAATATAGGTAGGATGTGAAATAAAATTAATTAATTTTTAATATTAAATTTTATGTATGATGTGATATATCTGTTTAAAATAAAATTAGGTTAATTTTAAATTGTCAAACAAATATGGGCTATATAGGATTGAAATATTTGGCAATGAGTTTAGTTTCATCATGGCTTGATGTTAATTTCTTCCTTTGTTTTTGCCTTGATGTTAATTTCATTGCCATTTGTAACATTATACAGGAAAAGACAACTACATTACCTCAAATTTATAGGACCTCAATGCATATTATTTTGAAGTACAAAAAAAATTACATAATTGCTACTTAAATATCAAATTTATTTGATTAAAATAATGTCAAATAACCATATTTGTTATTGAAAATTATTTGATATCTTGAGTTTGAGATTTAGTAATATGCAAAATTTTTGGGATAATTTCACTTAGGCTCCTGAGATTTACTTGACTTACTATGCAAGTTCACAATTTCGAAAACATGCCAGATATGTCACCAAAATTGACTGTATAAGTTATTATGGTATTTCTGTGAAGGTATCCGTTAAACGCTATTAAAATTACGAAAATACTCTTTTTACCCTTCTTTCTGTGCGAGGAGCAGTTGGGGTGTAATTGTAATTTTACATTAAAAAAATTATGATTTCTTAATTAAAATTTTGATTTAACAGAATGTTTAACGGTGTATGTTTAATTGGACCTTATTGTAAGTTTTTTGTAAATATTAAGGACCACAATGAGCTATACAGTAAGTTTTTGGGACCTGTCTGACATATTTTTAAAATTGTGGACCTACGTGGTAAGTCGAGTACACTCAGAGGCCTAAGTGGAATTACCTTTTTTTTTTCCTTATGTCATTACATGTAATTTTAAGCCTCTATGTCAATTTATAATAAAAATTTTAAGATTTGATGTAGTTATTAGAATCACTGGTCTTAAATTTAAGCCTTAATAATTCCAATTACCTCTAAATAAAGTTAACAAAAAGTGACATAATTAATAGTTTAGGTATTAATTACCAATTAATTAATTATTTAAGTATTAGTTAAATAAAATTACTAATTTAGGCACCACATTAACAAAAAAGTGTCTATATGACCATTTTAATTTAATTAATATTTATTTACTTAATTAAATAATGATTAGTACTCAATCTAATAATTAGCTCAAAAAAATCTATGTTAAATTGAATTTATATTATAAAGAAAAATTACTTATAACATAAGACCCGCATAAAAAAAAAACAAATTATTCTAAGGCTATACCATATAAGTTATAACCTTATAATTTTCTATTTAAGGATTATTTAGCATTTATGTCTTACTCATGAATATAATTATAGTGTTTCGTCATCCTGATCAAATAATTAATTTAATTTTTATTAGATTATGATTACTGATTATTATAAAAAAAATTAATTTCTTTCTCAATTATTTATATTGTACAAATAGGGATAAATAATTTTAAATGACATATTTATCAGAATAAAAATTAAGACTAAAATGATCATAAAAAGTGCTCTGAGTAAACTACTCTCGGCTCCTGCAGTCGAAAAATTATATTAAATTAGTTCATATAATTTAAAAAATTTTATATAAGTCTTTGAAATTGATAAAATAAATTTAACTAGTTCATAATTTTTAAAATTTTCGCACAAGTCTCTGAGATTAATAGTATGCTTCAAATCGATTCATCGCTTTTTTTCATTAATAAGGAATTGGCTTGATTTTCAAAGCACCCATGTCAATTATCGGAATTTGAGTGATCCTATTAGTCTAAAGGACTCACATAAAATATTTTAAAATTAAAGTGATTATTTAAAGCTTTTTATTAATCTCTTTGACTTAAGAATAATTTACTTATTTTTATTAAAATAAAGTTGTTATGGTTCACCAAGAAAATACATCCCTTTTTTTATATTAAAATACTTCACTCTTTATTAATTCATGAAGAACAAAACGTATGCACGCAAAGATTCCCACAGCACACGCACTCAAGTGTGACAACCGAAGACCGCTAGCAAGAATCCATTTATAATTTAACAAAGGGTAAATTACAATTAAGTCCCTAAATTTAAGACTTAATAACACATAAGTTCAATTTTTAAAATTATAACAGAATTCTAAGTTTCATCTCTCTCCTCCCGATTCTCGCGAACTAGTGTGTGCGACCCGCCGGTGGCCTCTCTCTCCTCCTGATCCCTTTATTTGCGCAAGCGGGTAGCGCGGCTACCGGTGGGTCTCACACGCCATGCGGCCTGGCACGTGAGCGGGATCGAGAAGAGAGACAGAGTGGGAGGGATATAATGGTATTTAAAAAAAATTAATAATAAAAAAATAAAAAATACTTATTTGATAATTTATTAAAATTTAGGAATTCTAATGCTATAATGTGGACCTATATGTTTTAAGCTTTAAACTCAAAAATCTTGATGTAATTTGCCCTTTAACAAAATGAAAGCAGCGCCACTCGAGTTTCGTCACCTCCGGTCATTGAAACCACAACCGCTGCGTGAGTATTCCGCCCGAAAAAAGGCATCCTCATATCCTGCATGTGAACTGAGCTATTAATCTCGTAGGAAGACTGAAAGATTTATTGGAAATTAGAATTAAATTTATGGAGATTGACTTAATTATTTTTATCATTAAATAAATATTTTTATCAAATTCAATTTTAAATGAATATAAAATCAAATCTAATCTATTTAAAATCAAATTGATAAAAAAATAACAATAATTTTTATTATTTACAATTTTTTGTATATCAGTTATATGACGCATTGTAATAGTAATTTTGACATAATTAAAATTCTCAAATTCATGTAAATTTTGTTTTTACATTCTGTGTATTTATTGTAGCTTAGCAAAATGTGGTAATGACTATGGCAATAAAAATCTTAGAATTTTTTTATATCACTCAAAAATTATTATTATTATTATTGTTATTTTTTAGAACTATTAGATTAGAATGTTAATCAGAAAAACATAAATTTCTAAAATTTTAATTAAAAATTTAAAAATTCGTTAAAAGTCAAAAAAATAACTTTGGCTCATTGGCATCCAAATCGGATCGCCAACATAACTTTTGTGAACTGAGATCCCTTGGCCGGTAAGAGGTTTCTTAGTCTCACCATAATTACCAGATGCTGAAGTGCATATTTGTAATTTTGTTTTTCTTTTGAATCAGTAACGCTTCTGTAGGTCAAAAGCTCTCTTTCCTCGCTCAATGCTTTCTTGTTCTCCGACTTCGCACCGCTGACGTGGCTACCTCCTTAAAATCTGCTCATCCTTCCACCGTGGAAGTGGAACTCACTAACTACTACTACCAAAATGGCGGACTCAGCTGATCACCGCCGCTCCCCTCGCCTTCTCTTCCTCCACCTCCTCTTCACATTGCTCCTCCCACCGTGCTCCCCGCGGACCCTTCCCCACGCCGCATCCTCCGCCGTCCTCGAAGTCGTCGCCTCCCTCCGGCGCGCCGCCGCAGTCCTCTCTTTCAACCCCGAGAAATCTGATCAGTTACTCGACCAAACCAAGGTCGGGACCGTCGCAGCCTCCAATTCATCCGCTCTCTCAATCAAGCTACACTCCCGCGATTTCCTCCCGCTCGCCGTCGCTGCCGGCCACAAGGATTACCGCGGCCTCACCCTAGCCCGGCTCCGCCGCGACTCCGCCCGCGTCCTTTCAATCAGCGCAAGGGCATCCCTCGCCGTTCACGGCGTGAAGAAATCAGATCTGAAGCCCATTGTGACGGACCGGGAGGTCGCTGCCGTTGGTACCATCTCCGGGCCGGTGATCTCCGGTACGAGCCAGGGGAGCGGCGAGTACTTCTCCGAGGTCGGAATCGGTCAGCCGGCGAAGCCAGCATTCCTCGTAATCGACACCGGCAGCGATGTGACCTGGATCCAGTGTCAGCCCTGCACGGACTGCTACCAGCAATCGGATCCGGTGTACGACCCATCGTCTTCCTCGACATACTCCCCGTTGCCGTGCGACTCCCAATCTTGCCGATCGCTCGACGTCTCCGCCTGCCGGAGCTCCTCGTGCGTCTACCAAGTTTCCTATGGCGACGGCTCCTTCACCGTCGGCGATTTCGCCACCGATTCGCTCACGTTCGGTTCCTCATCACCAGTACCCTCAATCGCCCTCGGCTGCGGCCACGATAACGAGGGCCTGTTTGCAGGCTCCTCCGGCATCCTGGGCCTCGGCGGCGGCGCCCTGTCCTTCCCTTCCCAGATCCGATCCGCTTTCTTCTCTTACTGCCTCGTCAATCGCGATTCCCCCTCATCTTCTACCCTCGATTTCAGGCCCGGAACCCCTGATCCCGGCTCCGTCACCGCTTCCCTCCTCCGCAATAGCAAGATCAGCACCTTCTACTACGTCGGCCTCACCGGCATCAGCGTCGGCGGCCAACCGCTCTCGATCCCCCCGTCAACATTCGCCATGGACGAATCCGGCGCTGGCGGGGTGATCGTGGACTCTGGCACGGCCGTCACGCGGCTTCCGAGGGAGGCGTACGAGGCCCTGCGGGATGCCTTCGCCAAAGGCACCTCCGACCTTCCGGCGGCAGAAGGGGTTGCGCTGTTTGATACTTGCTACGATTTGTCGTCAATGCCGTCGGTCGAGGTGCCGACGGTGGCCCTGCGGTTCGACGGCGGGAAGGAGCTGAAACTTACGGCGAGCAATTACTTGGTTCCAGTGGACTCGTTGGGCACGTTCTGCCTGGCATTCGCGCCAACGAGCTCGCCGCTGTCCATTATCGGCAACGTGCAGCTGCAGGAGACACGCGTCGCTTTCGATCTTGACAAGGCCCTTGTGGTCTTCACCCCGCATAGTTGCTGAAGGGACGAGTTTACCCTCGATGGTTCATTTTATTACCATTATGTCCTTCCTCGCCGTCGGAATTCTCTGTTCGGGTAGTTTACGGTGACCAGGCAATTAAGAAGATTTGGGCATTATTGGAATTTGATAATTATAAATATAAAGTGGGTTTCTAATTATTTTTTTCTTTATAAAAAAAGATATTTTTTCATCAAAATTTTCAATTTATTTTTATTTCCTTAAATCTTTAATATTACTATAATTAATTTTTAAGCAATAATTCATGAGTTTTATCAAAGAATTATATAAAGATTCAAGTGATGTATAAATTTCTATAAAAAGTGATGTATAAATAATATTAAAATTGAAATAGCATAAGGACTTCATAAATTTATATATTAGAAATATTACAAAGCTCTGTGTGGTGTGTAATTTTGGAAAAGTTAATAGGTTTTGGGCTATATCATCCTGCCCCTAATTGTTGGTCGCCACGTGAACATGGCCCCACTCAAAATGCACATGAATAATTTTGTACTCGAATTAAAAAATTACATTGATGTTTTTCTAGATGAAAGCATCTTAGTTATTAAATTATGATCTTGTTTGGTTGAGTGTTAATTTTAGATAAAGAGAAAAAAAAATTTTATAAAGTTAATAGAAAAGAAATTTATTTTAATATGACGAGATGTGTAAGTTGTAAATTAAAATTTATTTTATAATTAAAATTTATGATGGAGAAATAAAATTGATTTTTAATATTAAAAATTGCATTAAATGAGAAATAAAATTTTTAAAATTTATAATAAATTTTAAACTTTATTAAAATATGGATTGGGCCTAATTTGGCTAGGGAGCCCAATAAGGTCTATAAAGAAAATATTTGCCTTAGTTCTAAGATTTTTGCTTTCTTGAATTTTTATTTTATATATTTTTTATACTCAATGGTTATTTGTTATTTAAAGATCAAGAATAGTGCAATTAATTTCAATAACTTTTGATAACTAATTTTATATATTTAGATATTTATGTTTTGGGTCAATAGGAATTAGGATCTTTTAATTTAAAATTATGTGCAACTGATTTCTCTAGTTTTCAAATTTACTAAGGAGGCGTTTTGTTCAATGTTATCTTAATATTATGTTATTTAGAGAAATTAATTATTTGACCTAATGACATCTATAAATAATTTTCTATTAGATTATAAAATTATTAGTTAAAAGATGACATCTAGATTATATAACATAACACCAAGATAACAGCTAACTAAACGCTCCCTAAAATAATTCTCTAGTTTATAATATAATATAGGGATAATTACCTGCATGCCATACCATTTTATTTTATTTATGTGCTACCCATCCATTCTTAGTTAACTACGCTATGCACACTCAAAATATTATAAAATCTTTTATACACATACTTAAGTTAAAATTTAGTCAAAATCTATTTGAAAAAAAATATTTCGTTAGTAAATCATTAAAATTACATTTTTACCTTTAATAGTACATATTTTTTTCTTCCTTGATGTCACACTAAAGTGCTGATCTGTCCTAAAATCAATTCATGTCG
This sequence comes from Apostasia shenzhenica, assembly GCA_002786265.1. Lineage (NCBI taxonomy): Eukaryota > Viridiplantae > Streptophyta > Magnoliopsida > Asparagales > Orchidaceae > Apostasia > Apostasia shenzhenica. The sequence goes on from KZ451979.1 coordinate 2,880,398, forward strand.
TGGATGTTTCCTTCCCTTACCACAACCTAAATATCAAAGTTTTAAGATTTTCACTCAAAATATATTTAAATATCCTTAAAATAATATGATGAACGGTTCAGATTTTTTGTAACCTAATTATAGTTAGATTATTGAAAAATTATAATTACTCATTATAATGAAAATAAGTGAAAATATGTGTATATAAGATTTTGTAATGTTTTGAGCGTGCATAGCGTAATTAACTAAGAATGAATGGGTAATGCATAAATAAAGCGAAATGGTGTGGTATGTTGGTAATTATCCCTACAATATAATATGTCTTTATACCTTTCTTGGTTTTTTGGCTAAGATCAAGTGTACAATATAATATGTCCTTTGTTATTAATAAAAATTTCTAATAAATAATATTTTATTTAATTACCTCATCAAATAGGAGATTATTTATCTAAAATATTAATGTAATTTTAAAATAAATCAAATTAGGTCATTAATTAGAAAAAATATAATTTATTACGTTCAGCAAGAATGAAAATTTTAAAAATTGATAGATTAAGTAAATATATTTTTGTTATCTTAAAAATACTTAAGAGATTCTATCACGGAAGAATAGAGATAATATTGGCACACTTTGAGAATTTGTACGATATGTTTTAACATTTGTAAACTTTTATGATAAAATAGGTAAATCCCAAGAGCTAAGTGAAATTATTCCTTTTTATTTTCTATTTTTCTCTATTCTCTTCGATTTTAAGTTCGATGACCGCATCATTTGTGGCCCAATTATGTGGTCCCTGCGATTGGACACTGAACAGTTTAGTTCCCCGAACTTAAATTTTTTTCATTATAGCGTGTCGAGAGTTCCCTCCATAGCTCACTGAGTTTGATCAGTTTTTGTGCATGGGATAGGTTGGCCGGATTCGTCCGCTAATTTCCTTTATAGAGGGTTGTGGTCCGGTCAGCTGACCCGAATATGAAGCTCAAGTTTGGTCAGGTTTGGTTATGATTTGTAGCACGTATTAATGGTGTGGGTGCCCAAAATGGGCCCAGAAGTAAATGCGATCAGGCCCAATGTACATTTTTGGCACTTTGGTGCGCCAGAATACTTTCCAATTATGGAATGCTTTTTTTTTCATAAAAAAAAAGTCCTCCTTTTTTGAAATAATTACTTACATGCCACGCAATTTAATTTTATTTATACATTATCCATTCATTTTAAGTTAATTACGCTATGCACACTCAAAATATTATAAAATCTTACATACACATACTTTAACTTATTTCTATTATAATGAGTAATCATAATTTTTCAATAACTTAATTATAGTTAGGTTACAAAAATCTGAGTCGTTCATCATATTATTTTAAAAAAATTTAAATATATTTTGAGTGAAAATTCTAAAACATTGATGTTTAAGTGGTGGCAAGAAAAGAAAACATCTGCGACGTGAATTGACTTTAGAACAGATCAGCGCTTTAGTGTAGCATTGAAAAAGAAAAAATATATACCATTAAAGTTCAAAAAATATTTTAATGATTTACTAATGAAATATTTTTTTTTTCAAATAGATTTTAACTGAATTTTAACTCAAGTGTGTGAATGTAAGATTTTATAATATTTCGAGTGTGCATAGCGTAATTAATTAAGAATAGATGAGTAACGCATAAATAAAGTTAAATAGTGTGGCACGTAGGTAATTATCCCTTTTTTTCCAATTTTTCTTGAAATGGAAGTGAAGTGCAATTTTATTCTAAACTTAGTTTTTACTCAAAAGGAGATCAATTTAATATCTTTCAGTTCAAAATCAACTTATTCAAAATAAAATTAATTCTACTCATTATCAATTCAATATTGATATAAAGATATATTTTTAATATTTTTCAATTAATATTTAAAATATTTTATATGTCACTATGCTATGATTGTCTATGTGAAAATATTAAAATGTAACTAAATACACATATAATAATCAAATTTGAGTTTTTAATATTATATTTTAACATACATAATATGCCTTATAAATATCCTTGATATAACTCGAAAATTTTTGAAAAGAAATAATAGACCCCGTGAAGCAAATTCGCACCAACTCAGCTTGAATTCTGCTTTAGATAGAAGTAGCTTCAACACAATTAAATTATCTGTGTTTTGCATGACAATTTCATGTACAAATTTTAAAGTTTAAAAAATTTATCAAAAAATTGAACAATAATGAAGAGCATCATTTCCCTTTTCTTAGTTTGCATTATATGTAGAGGCTAAATAAAATACCAAATCAGTCATCTTATTACCAGTGTATTGTGAAAACTGAACTGGACCGTCTTGTCCGATTAGTTCAATTGCGAACTGAGATATCATTTTGTGATGCCCATGGTCGAAGAGGGCGGGGAGTGATCGTCGGGTGATGTTCTAAGAGAAAAAAATCACTGAGGCAAAGTGCAGCTCCTGGCAAGCTTCTAGGTAAAATAATGAGTGGTGAAAGACGCGCACGAATGAATTGTCCCAAATCGGAAAGGGAGTGAGATCCTGAGATGTATAAATAGATAACGTGATCTCAAATAGTATATACACCTTTTGAAGCAAAACCGTAAGACTAATGATAGAAAACTCCATAGTTGAGTGTGCTTGGACTGGAGTAGCCACCCAGAAAGTGCTCAAGTCATGCAGTTTTTCTAAAGCCAAAGTGGATAATATCTCTACAATTGAGATCACGGGATGTTACACATTCGGTTCTGTTTGATGTTCAAATCGGTTTACATATCATATTAAATTAAATCATAATGAGCTGATATTTTTTCATAATATTTTGAGGTTTATAATATAAATAAATTATATAATAAATAAGTTTTTTATTATAAACATTAATAGTGTTTCAAAGTAGATAATTGATATATTTATTTATGAGATTAATGTTATTTTTAATAATTAAAAATTTATTAATCTTTTCCAAAATATCCCTTTGCTTATTGATGGAGGATGCAATGATCAACCTTGTGTATAAATATTGCTTAAAAACTATGTTATTTATGGTGATTGAATTGGTCAAATACAAATGAGTCGGATCATAATTGATCCATGATCCGACTCAGAAAAAAAATGGATCAGAACGAATTTTAGATCATGTAAATAGTAAGTAAAATGTATATAATTAACTATATATATAGGACGATTAATTAGGAGGCAGAGATTTGTTAATGTTGTTGAGCTTCGCCACTAAGTAAAGCTTTGAATAATAAAATAGAACTATGGAAAAACCTTTTCTTTTGACAAATGACCTATAAGACAATGATGGATCATCGATTGATTAGTAATTGAGTTATCGTATATTGATCGAGTATTTATAGATTTATATCGAAATAATTGGATTATCTGTCGTATATTTGTCATTTTAAAGTTGCAATATTTACAATAAATAATCAACCATAGTGCCTACTACGATGTAACGATTTCAAGTTAGTCTTATATATATATATATATATATATATATATTACTTTTTATCACCAACATTCAATCGATGTTCGCCCCATATGCTTTCGACAAAAAGATATTTAGCTTTGCGAGTACTTAAGCTACATATTCGAGTTTGCAATCGAGCTTCTTGATCAAATATTGATCAGCTAGCAATCTATATCAAAGTTTTAGTGCTCAATTCTTTAGTCATTGAAGCTACGATCTATTATAGTGATAATGGACGGTTTGATTTAATGTAATTTAAATGTTAATTAAGTGTTAAATATATTGAAATTTTCTAAGTTGTTAAATTGTAGAAATAAAATATCTAAAATAGATCAGTTCTTCAAAATCTAAAATAGGACAAACTGAAAATAAAATTTTGCCTGCTTTAAAAAAGATCATGGTTTGAAAGTCAATTTAAATTGACCAGGCCACATAATAGTGATAATTTATTTACGTCTAATTTTGTTTTTTTTT
>KZ451979.1:2938861-2949670 GCA_002786265.1 Apostasia shenzhenica
TATATGATAAAGATAAATATCAATAAAGTTTCATGTGTGGCATTTAAGCAATAATTTATTAAAAAAATAATTACCTACATGCCACGTCATTTAATTTTATTTATACTTTATTTATTTTATTCTTAATTAATTACGCTATGTCACACTCAAAAATATTATAAAATACTTACATACACACTTGAGTTAAAATTTTATCAAATATTATAAAAAAAAATATTCTGTTAGTAAATGTATTAATTAAATTTATAATTTTTATCTTTAATGATACATATTTTTCTCTTCTCAATGTCACACTAAAGTGGAAGGCAAAAATAAAACTAAATAGTGTGATACATACAAATAAAATAGTTTAAATATTTTTTTATTACATACTATATATATATATATATATGAATGAAGGATAAATATCAATAAATTTTCACCTGAATTTAAACTATTTTATTTGTTAGATACTTTTTTATTTTTTTTGATAAATAAGCTGATCATTTTAAGGCACACGTCAATGAGACTCATTCATTTGCATTTTATTTGTATGTAAATTAATGTCAACAAGGACCGATTTTGATGTAATTTTTAATCAATAATTTATTAAAAATTTATATGAATTTAACTTTATCTGATTTAAATTATCTATTTTAAAGACATATGGCATTGAGATCCAAAGTCTTCATTTAATGGCATGGCACAAAAGTCAGTAGCATGCAATTGAGATGATTTAGCGACAAACATAACCCGTAACATTAGATATCTGTTGACCACTCTTAACATGCTTGACTTAAATTTAATAAGTCCAAAACTTAAATATTAAAAAATAATTAATTTTGATAAGTCTAAAACTAACTTTTAAGGGAGATTTACTTATGCTACTCGTAAAATTGAGCTTTCTACTCATTTCACTCCTAAAATTAAATATTAATTTAATTGTGATTATTATATATTCTTATATTGATTTGAGTTTTTATTATTTTCTTCACTTGTTACTGAGGAGGGTCTCTAATCAGGGTGATTGAAGGAGGTGCTTAGTAAGGATGTTAATATTATAAGATATTGAATGTTATTAAATTTTAATATTTCTTAGAATATGTGATTTTATTTACATTATCACACATCTTGTTATTATTTTCATTTATATTTATTGTTCATCTTATCACTAACAAGATCTTAAGTTGATTTAGATTTATCATATATGTCAACGTAAATTAAAATTTTAATTAAAATCGAAACTCATTTCTAGATCCTACATAATATACAATAGAAAATCGAATCCTTCGAAAATAAGCCCATCGATGATTATCAGTTAGGATATAACGAAGATTTTAGATCTGATTGCCCCATATGCCTTAAAATGTACAATTCAGACTTGGCAAAGGATAAATTTGAATAAATCATGATTAATCAAAGTTTTAAATCAAAGTTTGTTCTTATTGATATCTGTTCCTTTTAATTGATATTTCATAGAGATATGGATGTCAATTTAATGCAAAGCACTTCATTAATCTATTAAACTCAAGACAAGGTCTTAAAAAAAAGAAAAGAAATAAAGCTAGATAAATTACAGCACTAGAACATTGGTAAATTTGAAAAAACTAAAGAATAGTAATTGAGCAATAAAAAAATGCATATTATAACAAGAAAGTTTAAAATAATATATACATATATATATAAATAATTCTTAATTCACAAAAAATAGACATTAAGTGAAAGGCCGGCATAAAAAATTAATATATTTTTTTGAAAGATTAATAACAATTAGATCCCTCTGAAGATGGACCGCGTCTATTCTTAGTAGCTAAAAGAAGGAAAAAAAAATAGCTGCAACATCTTAAATTCAAACTACACTATTATCATACATAGGCCCTGTTTGACAATTGGCTAAAAATTATGGCTAAAATTAGTCATGGCCAAAATATTAAATTTATTTTAAAAAATTTTAAAAAATTATTTTATATCTCATCTCACACAAATTCAAACATTAAACAATCACTTTATTTCACATCCAACACAATTCATAATAAATCAATCAACTTTATTTCATATCCTACACAAATTTTAATATAATCAACTCACTTTATTTCACATCATATACATTTTTTAAAAATGACTAAAAATTCTAACCAAATCTTCTTTTTTTTCTTATTACCAAACAGAGCCATAATGTTCAAAAATAAAATAAAAAGTAATTGTGAGAATTACAAAGTAGATAAAATACAAAAATCTTCATTGTGCTTAGACCAAAGTAAAAATTAAAATTTTTTATTTTAAAATGAGATATGGCTTGAAACTCTATTCAAATAGTTGACCAAGCAACATAAAAATGAAATCAAATTGACCGAGCGACAATCTAGCTAGCGTCGTCTTGTTTTTTCATGAACATGTCCCGCGTTTAACACATACATGGTGGTTCTGATTTAATTTATTAAATAAATTTAAGTGAGTATTTAATTTAATATTATATTAATATTATATTATATTATTTTTAAAAATATTAATTATTTAATTTGATAATATATATATAAATAATATTATAAAAAGTTATAAATTAATTCAATTTTCAAGTTAAATTGAGTTTAATTAAAATGAATTTTTATTTTTTTAAAATAAATTAAATGTCCGTTACACTTATTATTTATATTAAAAATCACAAATAAATGTATACATATTATGAACATATTTATACTTTACTTATTGTATATTAATTATCATAATATACAATTTATATATATTTAAAATCCCTTATGAATATATAAAATACAAATGTTTTTATATTCATTGAGTCGATTGTAAGTTAAATTGATTTAATTTTAGGCAAATCAAATTTAAAATGTGAGTAAATTAATCGAATAAATTACAAATTGAATAAATTGGGACCAGCGAGTTTGGTACGTATACAATTTTTGCCAGTCGATCACCTCGTTGGCATTTGGGAAGCAATGGAGCATAAATATTTCTCCCATGTGATAAAACAACTTAAAAGGTCAATTAAATGACGACAGCTGATAGAGGATGGGCCCACTGCAATTAGACGTTATGATCAATGTACTTATTATAGACATAAAAATACTTATTATAAGCATAAAAACACTTATTATAGGCATAAAAGTGCTTGTTATAAACACAAAAGTGCTTGTTATAGACACAAAAGTGCTTGTTATAGACACAAAAGTGCTTGTTATAAGTATAAATGTGTTTGTTATAATCATAAATATACATGTTATAATCATAAATATATATAAATGTGCTTGTTATTAGAATAAACTTGATTGTAATAAATACTTTTATGCACAATTATGCTTATAACAAGTATTTTTATGCCTATAATAAGTGCATTGATCATAACGCTTAATTGCAGTGGGCTTGCCCTCTATCAACTGTCGTGATTTAATTGGTGTACAAAAAGTTGATGTAATGAGCTCTTCGAACTCAATAATTTTTCCATTGGATGCTCTTATTCTCCTCACCCTACTATTTGATGCCTACGAGAATTCACGAATTTTAATTAATAGTAAGATAGTTAAATTATGTAATATAATATTAGAATAATATTGAATTAAAAAATGATAGTTTATTTTAAAGAAGCTATCTTGAGTTTAATTAATATGAATAATGATTACCCCAATTTGAAGAAGTAAATGTACTTTTTTGCATTAATTGCCATCCACATATAAAATGTCAATAAAACAGAGAAAAATGAGGACAAATTTATATGTGAAGATTTCATCAATAAATGAATATGCATTAAAATTTAGGGTAAATTGCATCAGAGTTCTTTAGATTATAAGTGCATTACAAATTAATTTTAACTATGAAAAAAAAAATCTATTTCAGTTCTTGGTGTTGTAAAAATATTGTAATTTATTTTGAGCTAAGATGAAATTATTAAATTTCAGTTCTTGGGCTCGTTTGATCATTCCAACTTTTTTTTTCATCCCAAGTCAAATCTTAACCGTAAAAATCAAATTTATTTCATATCCAACATAAATATGAATATTAGAATTAGCTTTATTTTACATTTTATATACTTTCTAATATTAAACTATTTTTTTTCATTAAATCTGTAAGATAAAATATTTTTTCTTTTGACCAAAATTTAATCCTCGAATAAAATGAGGCCTTAGATTATTTTCAATAATTAACTTTTTAATTTTTTAAAATATTAATTTTTTTATATTTTAATTTGAAATATTTAAAAATAACAGAACAAGAGATAAAAGAAATTAAATTGTTGATTTATTTAAAATTATAAATTTTATATTGTAAGTCTTAGGAGTTTAAAATTAACCTGGTTTAATTTTAACCAGGCATATCACATCACACATAAAATTTAATATTAAAAATTAAATTTATTTCACATCCTACACATATTATTAAAATAATAACTAAATTATATCACATCCCTCACATATTTCAATATAATAACTAACTTTATATCACATCCCTCACATATTCCAATATAATAACTAACTTTATTTCACATCATTCACAACTTTCAATAAAAAAATATCTCTATCCAAATTTAATTTTAACCTTCTTAAATTTAGCCTTACAAACAAACGCACAATAAGAATGGTTCAAAACTACAGCGTTTTTAAAAAATTGAATTTATTTGCAATGCTATTTTGAACTCAGAGGGCTGGATGATATTTACCCTAAAATTTAACCTTCATTTAATTTAGTTTGTCAGATTTGAATGATTAATCATTTTGAGACAAATGGCAAACAGATCTTTAAAAGTCTCCATTGGCACAACATATTGTAATTATTATAAGCAAACAATTGATCGAATCTTGGCATCAAGTATCTCGAAATTAAATACGATATTACTCCCATGCATACTTTGTACGTATGTGTGTGTTAAATTACTATTTAACAGGCCTCCAGCAGTATTATTGCCTTCTCCCTCACCCCGCCATCGATCCAAAGACAGCACTTCATGCGTACTTTATCTTACATGGCTGCTCTGATCCTCCTCTCCCACGTCGTAGTCATCCTCCTCTGTATCTCAACGTTGACAAACTGTACTACATTAGATTCACAGAGGCTGCACGATGCTACCATGGCTGTGATAACTGCATACAACTGGGGTGACAAGATACGTCGTATCGCCTATGTCAAAGCATTGGGGCCTTGGGGGTACCCTTCAGCACCTCAACACGGGTTTTGACAAATATAAAGTTATTGTAGTGATCAAGAAATATAATGCCAAGGACGAATTACCATATGATATGATGGCAGTTCTTTCCTTTCGAGTGATGACAAATGCTTATCCTTTTTTCCGGAACATTATCTGGGGCAGTGTTGAAGCTCGGCTTTAGATACCAGCCGGAATTATAATTAATCTACGGCAGGCCTTCGATTACAAATATTCATCCAGTTAATTTCACTCCCTTTCCATTTTATCAGAATATCTTTCTATATATCAATCTTCTCTCATGTGTACCTCTCTCTCTCTCTGTGTGTCTCTCTCCCCTGCATGCACGTGTGTACTCTATGGTGCTTTCATTCAATAAAATATATTAATTGGTGTGTACTCTATTGCATTTTTTTGTGAATTAATTAAGATCTATATATATTATTTCTGAACTTTTTTTTTGTTATAATACGTATTTTTTTATTGCTTAATTACTATTTTTCAGTTTCTCAAATTCAATGTTCTTGCTAGCATTAGCAGTAACATCAACTTGTTAATAGCTTTACTCGATTAGAACTCGATCGGTGCAATTAATTTTCTTTGGAGCCCAAGCAGATTCACGCAAAATTATATATTCAGCTCGGCTCAATGTGCATGCAAAAAAAATGTATTCTGAAATATATAAAGAGATTAATATAGATATACGTAGATACAGACATACAATATTTAAATGAAATCGGAGATCACATATATATATGTATGTATAATAAATTTTTTAGATTTTTACATGCATATTATATAAATCTCTATATATTATATAGCAAACATTCTCTTTATAAAATTTATATTGTATACTGCAGGTTATATATGTTTTTTTGTAAAAAAGTATACATGTAATTAAAATCTCTTTTATTTTAATGAAATCATCATATTCTTTTTGTAAAGAATGATACCTTTTTATTCTAGTAAAACGTAAGATTTTTTCTGATCATCATTTAGAATTAATATTTATGCTAAAATTAAGTACACCATTCATTTAAAGTGGAAGCACAATGAGAAACTCGAGTAAAATAAACAGCCGCCACCTATATAAGGTTATAAATTGGCATCATCAATCCAAATTAAATAATAATAATAATAATAATAATAATAATAATAATAATAATAATAATCATCATCATCATCAAAGGCATTGCAAATAAGTACTAATTTTTAAAAATTTTTTATTTAGGCTCGCATTCCATTGTGGTTAATTAGGCCCCAATTACTATTTTAATTCAGCTAAGGGGGCGTTCGGTTCGTTATTATCTTAGTATTATGTAAAGTAATTTAAATGTCATGACATATAGATATTATTTTCTCTACCGTCTCTTTTATTTTCTCCTCCAAAACTTTTCTTATAATTTATTTTTAGTTTAATAATATTCTTAAAATTAAATTAAATTTATAAATATAAAATTAAATATTATAAAAAAAATAAAAATTTGCATTCCCATCATCACAATCTTCTTAAAAAAATAAACCTTTCAAATTAAATTTGTAGAACTTTTATAATAAAAGATTTAAAAGTAATTTCTCCTCCTCTTTCTTTGTTCTTTAAAATTTAAAATAAATATTAAAATTACTGAACTTAAAAATTTATTCCAATAGTTACGTCATATAAAGCAAAGCTCTAAAACTATAAATTTAAAATTAAAATTTTTTGTTTTAACTTTTATTAATGCGTGAAAATTTATTATCTTCAAGATAAATTAGATAAAGCTAATAATTATGAGTCAAGTTCAACCGAGTTAACGTTAACTCAAGCTCGAATATTTTGAGTTCGAGTCAAGTTTAACTTGAGTTGATTAATTTTATTCAATAATAAGTTGATTTTTTGCTTTGAATTGAGCTTAATTTTTAATTTTATTTTTCTAATTCAAATATTTATTTTACAAATTATATTTAATAAATATAAAATTTTGTTAAAATTTATATATACTATATATGTATTTATATATTAATAACTTTGATATATATATATATCCTATATAATCTATTTTAATCAATTTAACTTTTAGTAAATAAAATACAAATGAATTTCAAGTAAATTTCTAACATAATTCTCAGCCCAATTACATAAAAGGAGATTTTTAAATTCTACAATTTTGATATTTATAAAACTTAATTATAAATATTTTTAACAAATTGAAGGGTAATTTAGTCCATTTGAACATTGAATAAAGTCAACAACAGTTCAGAGCAACCTCACCAAACGGTTGCCTAAAGTTTGACTTTAAGGACCTAAATGTTTTTTTTATTTTTTATTTTGGACCCATTTGCAACATCATGCTCACCCAGCTGGGACCCAAGTGCAATTTACTCTAATAATAATATATAATGATAAATATCATCCAACTTCTTAAAATTTGTGAGTAATATCAAATAGATCCATAATTTTAAATATAAAATCATTGAGATTGAGATTATTATTTCAATCAAGATCCATAATATATAATATTAATCTGATCAATTTCCCAGCTTCCATTACTATGCAGTAATCTTTTTTGTGCGTGGGATTAAAGTTTTAACTTGAAATTTTGTAATAAAAAGAAAATTATAATAGAAAAACTTGATTTGGATGATTAGTGAGCATTTGATTTAGTATATATCACTTAAGTTTTCAAAACAATTTGAGATTTGATTTGATATAATTGAATTTATTTAAAAAATCATAAAATTATAATCCTAGCATTTGTAAATGTAACCAAAATAAATAGGGTTGAGGATTTATTTTTAGGGAAATTGCAATTGGGTCCTTGAAGTTGGGAGGGTGTTGTAAATTGATTCCATCCTTTTGAAAAATCTTAATTTTAGTTCTTAAAATTACCAAAAAAATGTTGTTATCTTTTAATATAATAACACTAAATAAAATAAGTAATAATTGAAAGATAATAAAAACAATAAATTAACATTGAAGCCCATTGATGTAAGAATAGTAAACATAATTTATCATTGTTTTTGCTTTTTACCTCACTCATTTCATTTTTTAATTGCATAAAATATTAAATTTTTATATGAATTATGATATTTACCAATTTTATTAATTTGTTTATTAAGAGTACTTACATTTTAAATTCTTATTAGTCTTATTTATGATTATTCGATAAGTTTTACGCTAATTATTGAATATCTAATACAACCCTTTATTTTTTTATTCTGGACCTGAGACCCGACAAAGTTTACTTAATTAAAAATTTAGATATTATTATTTGTTTATAAAAATAAAAATGAGAAATGTAAAGACTCAAAATGTCTAAATCTTCACAAAAGAGATTAAATTGAAAATTATTATTTTATTTTATTTTGAAATGAGGAATCACTCGAAAGAATTCAGAACATAATTTATCTACGTTTTTTTTGTTTTTATTTTTAAGACCTTGTCTTCAATTTAATAGATAAATGAAGTTCTTTGCATTAAATTGACATCCATATCTCCATAAAAATATCAATTAAAAGTAACAGATATCAATAATAACAAACTTTGATTTAAAAATTTGATTAATGACTCATTGAAGTTTGACCTTTGCCAAGTCTGAATTGTACATTTTAAGGCATACGGGCAATCAGATCTAAAATCTTCGTTATATCCGAACTGATAATTACCGATGGGCTTATGTTCGAAGGATTCGGTTTCCGTTGTTTATTATCTAGAAATGAGTCTCGATTTTAATTAAAATTTTCATTTACTTTGATAGATATAACTTAAGACATTGTTAGCGACAAGATGAATAATGTTGACATGTAGCTCCAGCGCTGCATCACAGCCATACACGTGGTGCTCCTTCATCTTGAAACATCATGCATTAATCTTTAAAACTGTGTTTGTCTCCAAACATCGTTGAGTGATGTTTGGAGCCTTCAAACATCGTGAGTGATGTTTGAAGGCTTCCAAACATCTTGCATGATAGATGTTTCCAGCTTTCCCATCCACATCGGGTACGACGTTTCTTAGCTATACCTATCGCTGTCAGTGTGCTCTGGCCGTACCATTTCCAATGCAGCATGCTTCTTCCAGTCACGCAAATCAAGGGGCTGCATGCTCCAACTGCTGTAAGTTCCCATAAGGCGCGAAGACCAAGAAGATATGCTCTTCACCTATTGCTTCCAGCTCCTTCAATGGCCAACAGTGGTGGGACCACCAGCGTGGGCTCAGCATTATTTATACTTTTTTCCCTCCGAAAAACCCGGGTGGAGCTCTTCCACCCGCCTATAAATATCCTTGAACAAAGCTTCGAGCAGAGGAGGAGAAAAACAAAGAAGGAGGAGAAGAACAAAGGAGGACGAGTCGCACAAAGATCTTCTTCTTCATTTTCTCCTTCTGTACAGGGGAGCCCCTTTTCTTCCTTAGCTTTGGTCATGTCTATACTTGACCCAAGCGGCCTCCTTTTTGAGACATAGTGAAACGTTTCGAGCTCGTCCCGGTGAATATAGGAGATCTCATCCCTGAACCACCTTAAATCTCTGTGTGCTGTTTTGAATGCTCTTTTCATTTTGAGACTTAACCGACAGGCTCAGCTCTCTGCGCGCCGCCGTCCCTCGGGACTCTCTTTGTCTTCTTGGGATCCCCTACATACTACGTCAATAAATAATAATTATAAATGATAGTAATAACATGATGTGCGATAATATAAATAAAATCACATATACTAAGGAATATAAAGATTTAATGAAATTCAATATCTTATGATATTAATATTCTTGGTCAAAGGCAAATTATTAAATTATCTGTTGAAACACTTATTGATGAGAATATGAACCAAATCCAATACAGACAAACAAACTCTACACTTAGAGCTCCTCCTCTTTACTCAAAAGAAGAACCATTCACCATCTCTCTTCGCTCAATGAGCCATCTACATAATTAGTGTAAATGATCTACTAAGCACCTCTTTTAATCATTCTGATTAGAGACCCTTCTCACTAACCAAGTGAGAAAAATAATAAAAACTCAAATTAATATAAGAATATATAATAATCGCAAATAAATTAATATTTTTTCTTCCTAAGATTGCATTTTAAAGATTAGAGACAGGTGCAGAACTCTATTATCACCCCTAATTACCACTATTGCTTTATAAGCAGTAGAAGGGTTATCAAATAAATTCACGTTTTTAAAAATCATTTTACAAGATCTGTAAGACTGTGATTAATATTTTAATCAGATAATTTTATTTAATTCATTTTTTATTTTTTTTAAATAAAATTTATATTTATATTAAATTTTTAAGAGATTTTTACTCGTATGACACAAAAAACTTCAATATTTACTTATTAGACACCCTAAAGTTAAATATTACATGACACACACTTATTTATTTTAATTTTACAACCAACACACCCTAGTTAAAAAATCCTTACATTTTATTTAAGTAAACCATACTTAAATTATGTTTTAACTTAAATAAAGTTCATAGGAATAAAATCTAACTCTCGGTGCACCTTAACTTAAATCTTACATGTTAAAAACTATTTAAATCTATTATTTATGTAGAATATTTTAAATCTAATCGTTAGATGCTCATCTTAACGATTATATTTAATTTAAGATACAAAAAGGGTTAGATTTTATTCCTATGAACCTTATTTAAGTTAAAACATAACTTAAGTATGGTTTACTTAAATAAAATGTAAGAATTTTT
>KZ451979.1:2950466-2986578 GCA_002786265.1 Apostasia shenzhenica
TCTTCATTTTATTTGAAGAGATTGTGATTAATTTGATTATATATTTAAATCATATTTTAAAAAATTATAAAATTATTATTTTAAAATAATACTTAAATTTTATTTAAAATTAAGTAGCATTTAAATATAGCACCATAATGAAAGCCTAATTATAATGAAAAATAGAAAGAAATTGAGTTTATATAAAAATAATATACATATCTAAATAATAATATTATTTAAATTGTGAAAATATTTAAATAATACTAAACTAAATGATAGAATTGCTACCCAGTGACAAGAAAAATATAATTTTACTTGAAATATAACGTAATTGTTAAGATTGAATTGGAACATGAAAATTAACTGTTATAATACATTAAATTTTTTTTAAGGGAGACTACAAGAATTTTGATGTAAAAAAGAAACAAATTTTTAAAAATTACTAATATGAACAAGATTTTAAAAATTAAATCGAACAAATTGGTTTAACGATTAAACTCGTCAGCAAGCGACTTTGTTTCGCGTTGGCAATGTGGGACAGCATAATCCTCTTGGCCCTTTTTTTAATTAATATTTAGAATAATTTGATTGCTTAATTTGCATATATATATATATATATTATGAGATTATAATATTTTAGATTTATATTAGAATAAATTACATTCAGATCTTTGAGTTTAAAACTTAATAATGTATAGATTCACATTTTTAAAATTATAGGGGCCTCATTGTTAATAAATTATCAAATGAAATTTTTTTATTTTTTTATTATTTTTTTTTAAATTACCGTTATACCTCTCCTCTTCTCTCTTCTTTCAATCCCCACGCACAGGAGAGAAAAATATAATGGTAATTTTAAAAAAATTTAATAATAATAAATAAAAAAGTCCTATTTGATAATTTATTAAAAACTCAGAGACTCGATGTTATAATTTAAAAAATGTGAATTTATGCATTATTAAACTTTAAAAATAAGTAAATTGCTGAGAACATCTATCGCACACATTTAAAATTAATAAACATCGGTTTTCAAAAAAAATTAATAAACACCGTTTTATTATATTTTAAATGTTATATTATATTATAAAATTATTACGGTATGAACTCAACTTGACTCATAAAATTTTAAACATTTTAGGCCCCGTTTGTCTAGGAATTTAAAATTAATCTAATTTAATTTTAATTAGGCATATCACATCATATATAAAATTTAATATAAAAAATTAAATTTATTTCACATCTTACACATATTACTAAAATAATAACTAACTTATATCACATCCCTCACATATTCCAACATAATAACTAACTTTATATCGCATCTCTCACATATCCCAATATAATAACTAACTTTATTTCACATTATTCACAACTTTCAATAAAAAAATATCTCTAGCCAAATTTAATTTTAACCTTCTTACATTTAACCTTACAAACAAACACACCCGACAACATTTGATTTAATACTTTCTTATTATTATGTAATATTATTTAGAGAAAATAATTATTTGATTTAATGATATTTATAAAAAAACTTCTATAAAATTATAAAATTATTAATTAAAAGATTACATCTAAATATCCTTACACTTAAATTATATTGGGGCGTTTGGTTCGTTGTTATCTTAATGTTATGTTATATAATTTAGATGTTATCTTTTGAATAATAATTTTATAATCTAATAGAAAATTATTTGTAGATGTCATTAAACCAAATAATTGATTTCTCTAGACAACATAACATAACATAACATTAAGATAATATTGAACCAAACACCCCCTTAATGTTATTTTGATGTTATGTTATGTTATTTAGAGAAAGTAATAATCTGGTTTAATGATATCTATAAATAATCTTCTATTAAATTATAAAATTATTAGTTAAAAAATAATATATAGATATAATGACATCTAAATTATAGTAAGATAACAACAAAGCAAATACCCCTAAAATAATAATAAAATAAACTCTCATAACCTTTTATTTTACCAGTTTTGAGATCAATCCAATTTTTTAAATTTTAGTTGTGGAGGATAAATATTTAGAGAAAAATGCTTTGTAGCCTCGTAAATTATAAACTCTTGTTTGAGATTATTTATGGGACATGTGTAAATGCTATTGCTCATGTCCAAGGTTTCAGAAATAAATTGAAAGTTTCGGTTCATAATCTAGCCGGCTCATCTGATTCAATTATAATTGATCGGATAATCTCATAATTATATTATAAATATTTATAATTCTATAATTCTATGAATAATTTTAAAGAAATTAAAGTTAATTTAAAAATAAAAATAATTGTGATAAAAATTAAAAGAAATTAATGTTTCAATTATTAGTTAGTATATTATTATTTAAATAGTATAAATATAAGTTTTATTTAACTATTAATTCACTTAATTATTTATTTTTTATTTTCACAAATTTTAATCGGTTTGATTAGTTTAATAGCCAGACTGACTTTTGTCGTAATTTAATTTTATAGGCAAACCGCTACGATGGCGGTGGCTGGTTCAAGATAAAACCGGCCGGTCCGGTCTGGGCGGTCTGGGCACGTATCCTAGACCATTGAATGAAGGTTTGTTTTGTAATTGTTAGAATTTCCAGGATGCCTGCGGAAAATGTTTTTTCATCAGCGTCTATCCACCACCTACGCTCCGGCGGCGGGCAAATGGATGAGATGAGCATCGCCGTCGTCGTCATGTCTCTCATGTCCAGTCGTTTTCGTAGACCTCTCCCTTCCATCTGAAGCAATCCACCTCGCTTCCCACTCTTCCTTACCCTCCCTTCTGTTCTCTGACTTCTCTTATTCGCATCTCTCACCGGCAAGGACAGACGTTACAGAAGAGTGAATCCTGGGGAGTAACATCCAGGTTTCAGGTTGGCGTATTTTTTATTGCCGAAAAATCTTTAATGAAGTTTCTTGATTCTTCTTGTTTGAGATTTCAATTTATCGCGCTTGATTCTGCAAAGTCGCGTAGGTTTGGTTGTTTGGGGTTTGATTGTTCTTTTTGCTGCTGTTTAATTTCGGTGTTTCTGTTCTTGGATCGAAACATGTTTACTTTTGGTTGCCGTGAGCGTTCTTATTGATTGTTGAAGATTATTGGGGACTTCACAGAGGATCTGCAATTAATTAACCCTAGTCTTAACTTCAATTGGCACGGTTCATATGTTCAACTCTTTCTATTTTTTAATGCAAATTCTATGCAGGAATGGCTTAGAGCAACAGCTTCAGACTTTTGTATTCATTCTCTATCTTGCTTATTATGGATATATAGAAGCTCTTGCTATCTAAATTAAGTGAATTCCATTTGATTTTTATTCACTCTGGATATAATCCATTCCCTATCAGATTTTGTTCAATTATACGGCGTAATTGGTGTTTGATGCATGATTTTTGTTCTAATTCATGTTTTGCTAATTGTTCCTATGCAGATTGTTAGGATCCTTGAGATCATTTCCTATCATTGAAGCTGCTAAACTCCACTCAAATGAAATGGTTCAACACGAGAAGGTATTCCCTACTATCTTGTCAAATTCTTTTCCATTGTTTTGTACCTTTAGTACAGGATAGTTGGAAGCTGCAATTTACAAATGAAATAAACTTTATACTCTTATGATTATAGTCACAGTAATTTTTTGATAATAGATTAGAATCAGGATATTTGTGCATGTTGTCGTGTTTTACGCAATATTGGATGCCGAGTCATTGAATGAAACTTTAACTTGTTATCCTAGTCATGTTTACAAAAACTGTTGTATCACCTCTTCATGTTGAACTTAGTCGCTACTAGTTTTTGTAAATGATGATAACAAAATCATTTTGTGGTTAGCTTTTTAATGTGGCTCATGATCTCAATTATTGTTGTGACGAAGATTTTGCCTTCTATGTGCATCTCACTAGTAGAGATCATCATCGCTCCGATTTTCTCTGAAACTTCATTAGCGATTTGTTTAGAAGCAATTTTAAGTTCCATTGAGCAGATAATTTCTCTCTTTTCAGAACTTATGTAAAATGTTCTATTGATGTTTTTTTTTGGTAAATAACATTCAAGTCTCAGAGGTTTTGAGGTAATATCATACAATTCCATGATTTTGAAATATTTTCACATGGGTCCCTAAGCTTTTAAGATATTTCATTCATGCTTTTATTAAAAAACTAACAAAAATGTTAAATGCAAGTTAATATTTGAATTCAATTGGATTAGCAATAAATAAGAATTTAATGAGTTAGATTAGGGTGTCAATTTGATTTCAACTAATCAGATTTAGCATTTTAGGATTTTAAATTGGGTTCCTCTCAAAATTAGATTCCAACAGTAATTTATTTGCTAAATTTTGGGATCACCCAGTTGAGCAAGATCAAATAAGATGATAAATAATTCAATTTTGATCATAAGGAAGACCAATAATGTTTGAAAATTGAGTGAAAGTGTATCTTAATAAGATAATTTTACTTCCACATGATAAGGGTCCTTCAAAATGTACATGAAATAATCAAGCAACAAACGGCAGATTGCTTTTGTAGTTGATTCCTATTTTTGATGTTGTCACATAATTCTTAGTACTTGTTTGGCAATAAAATAAAATTGTTCTTATCATGAAATTTATCATCTTGCCTTGATATATGTGTATAATGAGAAATAAAGCTAGTTAATTATGCTAAAAATTATATAGGATGTGAAATAAAGTTAATTTATGTATTGAAAATGATGAAGGATGTGAAATAAAATGGATATTTTTATTGAAAGTTGTGTATAATTTTATAAAAATTAATTTGATATTATTTTTAAAATTTTTGTAATAAATGAATTATTTTGGTTTTTGGTATGACCAAAATGGTATAAGTACCAAATAGGCCCTTAGGTTTGTAATAAGTAGATTTACTATGTGTGTACAATCAATGAAGAATCAATATGTCAAAAACAGAAAAGTTGGAGTGTATAGTGGATTTTTTTTTTATTGAAGCGTATAGTTGATGTTATCTGTGCACAAATTGGCAGAGCATGTGATGGCATGCATCAGAGTATGATCATGTTTTACACAACAACATCATTTTGATATTTGACATGATGAAATATGTTTTGCAAGATAGTACTTCATAATTTTGTATTCCTATATGATTGAGCATTTCTCAACAATATTAGATAAAATGACTTTTAAGAGAAACTATATAGGAATATGAAACTTCAACAAAGGTGCAAGTCCCGTACTACTCCTATACTATCAATAGAATCATATAGGAATATGAATTCATCACTGTCAAAACCTCTGAGACAGTATTTTGTGGAATATACATCAAATCATATAGAAATATGAATTAAGTTATGATATTGTTTCTTTGTTCTGTGATATGCCACCTAGTTGGCATTTCCTATTCCTATATAATTGAGCATGTCTCAACATTATCAGATAAAATCTTTAAAGAGTAATAGTATATGATACTGATATTAAAAAAAAGTATGTGATACAATTAAAAAGCGAAGCACTTTTTTGTGTATATACACATGTATTTATTTATGTTAATATTTATATATTTTTACATTAATATATACATAAACACTTATGTATATAAGAAAATATACGTGCTTATGTCATGCACATTGTTTCTCCAAATGAAATTATTGTTTTTTATTTATGATACGTAGGTTTTGTACTTCTATTGGATTCAATTATATAAAGAGTACGAAAACTAGTTATTGATAATGGTTTGAGAGGAGAAATAATTGTATAGGATCGCAAAATGCTAGCAAAGGCACCTTGAAGGAGATGAATACACATTCGCATACAATGTTATCTATTGAAATACGAAATCGTGTTTTACTTGCTATTTGTTGTTATCTGTCACATTTTGACTTCCATTAAATGCCATATTCTTGTATATAATGATTATTGGGTGCTGTATTGATTTCACTTTATACACAATAAGTGTCATATCCTCTCTTTTAGTCTCTTATTTTGAACTAAAGTTTTGATTAAGTGATAATATATCAATAACAAAAATAAGCACGGAGGATTGAGCTTTCCTGTAAGGTGAATAGGTGAAATGATCGGTAATGAAGGTTCACATGACTTCAAGTAAACTAGAACTCTATGGAAGCAAGAGTGAGAATGGATGTGGTTGATGATGTGGCAGTAGAGTATCAAAGAATGACAAGGCAATGGCTAGGGCCTAGTTTTGGTGGGAGCGGAATTTCTTTTTTGTTTAGTTTGTTTTTTTCTCTCAAAATAGGAAATAATTATAAGTAGGATTTGAAGGATTGAGGATTCTCACTCATGTTTACTTTATCCCCTCTAGGATATTGATCTCTTTGGAAATCCCTTAAATTGACCCCATCTAGAATCGAAATATTACTTTAATTCAAGTTTTTATCTGCCATGAGTATTTTTAAATGTTCGATTTTAGATTTGATTTATAAAAAAAAAGTCTAATTTTACACTAAAACAAAATAATAAATGTGAAAACTAAATAATTCAAGTGAATGAATAGAATATTTGACTAACTCAAACCCTAATACTCTAGAAATAATAAAATCAAATAAACTCAAAATAATCTGCATCAATCGTTAGGAATTAGCGATCGATTCATCATTCATTAGGCATTATAGTGGTTGATTTAATCTAGGCCTTCGACTATCAATTTAACAATATGTTCACATCATGTACACATTGTTGTCGCTTAAAACTCAATATGTGTTCTAACATGTACACGTACTGTGGAAAATTCCTGAAAACTTATTTTCTTTATTTATACTATATTTCTTTGCTTGTTATGGTTCATATCCAATTTTTTGAAGAAAGTAGGAGGGAGATCCTTATATTCTCCTATCTCGTCGTCTCAGTGAAGAGATATTACTTTTCTCCTATTCTCTTCCGTGTTACTGATGATCCTTGTCCAATTTGTATTAATTGCATTTATTTGGCATTTTGACATTTTCATTTGTTTCAATTTAATTTTCTCAGTGTTTATGTTGCAGCAGGTCATTTATCATGACATGATCAGTGGTACAGGGTACATCCGTGATTTGTTTTCGTTATCATTATTATCATTAATCTATTGAAACTTCCCAATTCGTTAAATGATATTATGTTATGCCTTTAGAAGTAACAAAAGCGAAGGGAGTTATGTCAATGGAACTAACTCAAAAGCTCGGTGTATTATATTTGAACCTCCTTTCCCAAATGCTCATGATATTCACATTGAAGTGCAAGCTGTTCAGCATTACTTTCCATCACCTGCTCTTTCTTGCGTGGAGGCCCCTCCCATTATAGGTCATGTTTCTCATGTCACAATTTCTGAGCCCAATAACTCATATTCAGAACCATCTGAAGAGCCCTCGACATCCGAAGATAAAAAAGAGTTGCAATTAGTGAGTTCTGGTTTTGCCTTTTTAATTATTGCATTTGATTGAGCTCATGTTTACTATTCTCTTACTCCCTTGATTTTGTCTTTACAATTGTTTGTTGTATTATTTAAGTAATTCAGTTCTAAAAGTTAATAGCGACTGTAGTCAGCAGGCCTTCTGGATGAATTCATGGAACTTGCTAAAGCTAATACCGAGAAAGACTTGGAGACCTGTGGAATTCTTGGCGCCTCCCTGGTATGCCTGATATCATAATACGCAGGTCAAATAAAAATTTAAACCTTTGCCTCGTTTCTTTAGCATGCTGATTGTAATACCCACTATTTAAATGCAGAATAACCAAACTTATTATATAACTACTCTTGTAATTCCCAAGCAAGAATCAACTTCCAATACAGTAAGTTTGTGCCCATGTGTTCACTTATGTTCTCTAAACTAGTATTGTTCTTCTAATATTATTCATGGTTTATTATAATTATTTCTCAAGTTTATGTTTCAGCATTGAGCCATTGACATTTTTCTTACATCACAGTGCCAAGCATTAAATGAGGAGGAAATTCATGCTATACTGGAAGGGGAGTCCCTTTTGCCTGCTGGATGGATTCATGTTAGTGTCATTATTATCATTGGTTGTGCTTATTTTAGGAAATAAATCATCATATGTCATTCCTTGTATGTCGAAATCGACGAAATGTTAATGGTAGGGAGACCTGCATTGTATGAACTTAAGTATTAATATCACAATCCTAAATTAGTTGTCTTGATGTCCAAATTCGACATTGAATATATACTGAATATAACTGACACACGCACACACTCACACAAGGAAGTATACTTTCTAAATGCTTCTATAATATTAAACAAAAACTATAGTAAACTTATATAATGACACAGACATTTCTTATAATATTTGGTGTATCTTGTTATGTTCGTGTCCTGTAGTTTGAGAAGTTATTGTGTTAGTGTATCGTGTCAAGTTGTATCCTCTTGTCTCCGTGTCATGTTCATGCTTCCTAATATATATGCACATATGCATGTGTGTGCACCTTTTACTCAAATATATAGATTTGTAGAGTTATAAACATCATAAAAACACATACATGCTTTATCAGAAGATAATGACACTTTATGTAATACCATTACATAGTTTAGAAAATCAAATTAGTAAATCATTTGATCATAAAAGTACTGGCAATTGCTTTGTAGTATCATTTTTCTATCTGCTTCTTGCTATAATGTGAAATTGTAAGCTTGGCTGTTATAAGTCATTGCACTTGGGGCATTTGAACAAAATATAGCATTATGGAAGATTCTATAATGAAGTGTTGAAAAATAGTAGGACTAAATGATATTCCAATAAATGTTTGAAAATATATGGAAGATGAAGGAGTTTCTTGATTACTAGGTTGTTTAATATGATTTTTAAGATTAAAAAATTGTTAAATAAAATGAGAAAAAATATGTTGGTACCTATTTATAAAAATAAAGATAATATATAAGATTGTACTAACTATAAAGAAATTAAGTTAATAAGCCATACTTTAAGACTTTGGGAGAGAGTGATCAAGCATAGATTACTAGAGTGTCATATGATCAGTTTGGTTTTATGTCAGACAGATCTACAATAAAAATTATTTATTTGTTGAGAAGTTTAATAAAGATGTTTAGGGAGAAAAGAAATTTACATTTGATTTTTATTGATTTAGAAAGATTTTGTGATAAAATTTCAAGAAAGAGTTAAAGAAAGAGTTTGCATTTCTTACATTTAAATTATTCAGAACATGTATAAAGAATTTGCTACATGTATTTGAACACGAGAGTTCAATTAAAATTTTTTCTATTTTAGTTGGATTACACTAAAGTTCAGCTTTAAGTTCATATATTTTTTCATTAGTTATGGTGATTTTGACTAAACACATTTAAGAAAAAGTGCTTTAGTGTATGCTTTTATAAATGATATTTTTCTCATTGATAAGACTAGAGAATGCGTTAAGGTAAAATTTGAGTTATGAAAAAATACATTAAAATCTGAAGGTCTTTGTTTTAACAGATAAAAAATTGAATATATAGGCCTCATTTGGTTCGAGGCGAGTTTTTTGCCCAACATAAATTTCAACTATAAAAATCAACTTTGTTTCACATTTAATACAAATACGAATATTAGAATTGAAAGTATTTCACATTTTACACACTTTCTAATAGTAAAATAAATTTCTCTGCTATTAAACTTAAAAAATAAAATAGTCTTTTTTCATGTCTAAAAAAAAGCTCAAACCAAACTAAGCCATAGAGTGTAAATTTAATTAAGATAAAAGTACTTATAATGAGGAGATGACAGTTGATGTTCAAGTTATCAGGAAGAGCGAATGATTTAGATGGTGCTATTATTAGCAGGATAGATAAAATAGTGCAATGCATTTGGCGTATTGTATGATAGAAAAATTTTAGTTAGATTAAAGATAAATTTTGTAAAACAATTATAAGGCCTGTGATATTATTTGGTGTTTATACTAGTTTTTAAATCAGAAATATACAAATAAGATAAGTGTCACAGAGATGAGGATGCTAAGGCAAATGAGCGAATATACGTGAAAAAATAAGGTGAGAAATGATCATATCCGCTAGAAGGTTAGAGTGATCTTAATTGAAGATAAGTTCAGGGAAAGCCGACGTAGATGGCTTGTACATATAAATTGTAGGCAGATAAAAGCTCTAGTAAGAAAAGTTGAATTATTAGTTCTTTTCTATGTAAAAAGAGGAAAAGTAATACTAAAAAAACATGATAAGAAACTATAGGGAATGATCTTATATATTTAGAGCTAAATGATGATTTGTTATTTGATAGAGTGCAATGAAAATAAAAGATTCATGTAACCGACTCCATCTAACGGGATAAAAGTTTGGTCTGTTGTAATTGTATGGAAGATTCTATAAGATCTTGGAGGAGCAGATGATGCTTTCATGCAGATTGTTGTTTTTTTCATTTTTATTTCTTTTTAAGTAGGCATTTCCTTATCCTTTTAGGCAGATGGCTTTTCTTTGTTGTTGTTGACTCTTTAATCTTGTGTATTTATATTTTACTTTCGACAGACACATCCTTCTCAAACGTGCTTCCTCTCATCAATAGACTTGCATACACAATACTCTTACCAGGTAGGAGAAATTCTTTTGCCCCTATTTCATGGAGGCTTTCTGTCTAGTTTCGCTTTAAGTTAAGTTTGGGCTATAATTTGTCCTTTACTTTGATGCTTAATTAATTCTATTACAAACATTTTTTTCTTTGAATTGTTATTTCTTTTTTTTCAACTGAGGATCAAAATTCACAAAGGATATTAATTTTCAGATGATAAAAATGCTTGTTAAATATACTTTTTGAAACAATATAATGAAAGTGTAAACATCTATTTACCAAGGCTGATGAGTATACAAAATTTGTAACGAAAGATCAAGGCCTATTTGTTTAGCTAGGTTGAAATATTCCTTGTGAATTTTAACTAAGCATATCACATCTCACTTAAAATTTAATATTAAAAATTATCTATATTTTATATTATACACAGTTTAAAATAAAAAATTAACTTTATTTCATATTTTATATACATATTAAAATAATAACTAACTTATATTACATCCCTTACATATCTCAACATAATAACTAACTCTATTTCACATTATTCACAACCTTCAATAAAAAAATTATTTTCATCTAAGTTTAATTTAGCATTCTTAAAATTAACCTTAACAAACAAATGAGACCTGAATAATCTTTGATTTGATTGGCTGGATATTATGCATCCAGGTCATGCTACCAGAGGCTGTTGCCATAGTGATTGCCCCCACAGATTCTGAAAGGTACATGTCTAATTTCATAGGCTTATTTGTTTTGCCCTCATATATAAATCCATCCTTCATGGAATATGGTTTCTGTGGTCATCACACAAACTTATGTAATTATTGACTGATCTAAACAGACTAAACTACTTTATCCATATATTTACAGTATCTGATTTGTCAACATTGAGGTAGTTTTTTTTGGTATATTTCCGTTTGATCTCTAAGGTTTAACCCACCATTCTAAGAGACATTTACAATTTTTAAATTGCTTTACACAAGTTCTTTTCCACTAATTTCAGTTTCACATAGCTCCCTAAGTTTCTTAATTTATTTTGGTGTGGTCCATTTGAATGATTTTTACCCATAATCTTGTTGAAATCTAATCCATCTTCAGAAAATATTTGAATCATAATTTGAAGTTTCTAGAGTATTAATTTACAGTTGCATTAGCTTAGAGGACTATTGATTGTATTTAAAAAATTAGATTGGGTTTATTCTAGAATTTTTGTAGAGACTGGAAAAGAGGTTGAGCTCACCTATCTATAAATCTGAGTGCCATCCTCATTTGTAACCATCCAAGCATTTGAGTGATGTCCCTTTGATTTGCTTGAGATCATTTCCACTTCTTCAACTTCCTTCTCTTATTTTGATCACTAAATTCCCCCCTCTGTTATTCTCATTTTATGGAGTGGTGGCCTTCTTCATTTTTTATAGTAGTGATTTTAGAGCCTTTTTTCGATGATGGGCTTTCTATTCTAGTATGGCGGGACTCATCTAATTTTAGAGCCTCACCAAGCATTTGAGTGTAGTTCCTTTGATTTGTTAGAGATTTCCTCCACTTCTGCAATTTTCTTCTCTTCCTTTGATCACTAAATTCTCTTCTCTACTATCCTTATTATCTAGAGTGTTGGCCTTCTTCATTTTTCCAATAGTGGTATCAAACCTTTTTTGAATGATGGGCATTGTATTCTAATGTGGCTGGACCTATGGCCACCTCATTAATAGTGGGTTCTGCTACCTTTAGCTATGGTCAGCCCTCTGCTGCCTCCATCCGAATATGGTCGACTGTGGTGCCTTTATGCATTCTACCACTCCTGCTTTTTATGGTAAAAATTATTATTTTGGGAAGATCAAATTGCTAACCATGCTCTGATTGTAAATACTATGGATGCCTGTTGGTACAAGTTTTCAAGGACCACTAGATGGAAGCTAACTCTTTTAGAAGAAAGAGGGAAGCTTGAAGCTAATCTGTTAAAAGAATGCAATGGCCCCATGCATCATCTAGCAAGAAGTAGTTGCAAATATATTCCCATGATTAGTGACACCTACCAAGGCCAAGGAGGCATGAGAAATTTTACAAAGAGAATTTGAAGGAGATGCTAAGGTAATGGTATCAAGCTCCCATCTCTCCATAGAGAACTAAAAAATTTAAAGATGAATGAAGAAGAGAAAATGAAATAGTGTTTTTCTAAGTGATGGAAGTGGTTAATCAAATAAGAACCCATTGAGAAATATAGAGAAAATACTAATCAAGCTACATTAGAATTACGACTATATTGTTTTTGGAAGTAGAAGAATAAACGGGTGGAGAAGGAGGGACCTGCTTGACTTACCGAAACCTCGAACCCATGTATAACAATTCAGGCGACGTATTATCTATCGTATAATTATGATCTTGTATTCTAGTAATATACGTTTGATGCTATCACTGAACACAGAAAGCGAGGGATATTCCGGCTTTCGGACCCAGGCGGTATCAATGTCTTGCGACAATGCCAGGAGAGAGGCTTTCATTCCCACCCAGAAACCCCAGATGGCAGTCCAATTTATGAGGTATGCTCCAATGTGCGCATTAATCCACATTTGAGCTTTGATATTTTTGACATGCGCTTGCGCAGCCCCTGAATGAATTACTAAACTATGCATATATATATATATATAGCTTGCCTTTGATAGACTCATAATAGTGTTATCATAAAATAAAAAATAAACTAAAATAAAAAAGATAATTCATAGAAACGTGTACTGTTGGTATTAATAAGCTTGTAGAATCCTGCATTCTTGTTCTTATTCTTATTTTGAAAAAGAAAATTAATAATAAATGTTAAACATCCAATAATCACTGAAATAATTCATTGATACTATTAACTTTTAGTTGTAGGAGGAATTAAGGAAGGAATTGCATGACATATTTAATTAAAACATATTTTGCAGCAAAATCATTGTAATTGTAAGCATGGTGTTAGCTCACTTGAGATTTTATACTAATTGATTGGAGATCAAACTCCATTGAATCTCCTGCATCCCTCTATATTTACATTTTTCAATCAATAAAAAGGAAAATAATGCTTTAATTAGTGTTGATACACATATGAAGATAATGAACCTGTTTACATTTTCAACAAATTCATTAACTTAAATATTTACAATCTGGATTGCTTTTTTAAAAAAGGGTTTTGCATCTTTATAATTTCAATTTCAATTTTGCAGTTTTTGATTATTAAACTTATATCAAACTGATTCAGGCTGATGTAATTTGTCAATTCGACATCATAGATCTGGATCACCCAGTAATGCTAACACATTTTATATAGGTTCTTTATAGTTAATTCTCAATTATAATTTAGTTCATAATTTTTAAAAATTTTATATTAAAAAGTTAACAGAATAAGTCTTAAATTATTTTTATAACCTTGAATCCTTTTCTCTTCCTGCAATCCTATTGGAGAGAAAAAAAGATTAAAAAAAAATATTACAAAGGCAGGTATGTACGTAATTTCATTAGATAAAAAACATGTTTTGCCCACCTATTAATAGAAAGGTAATGGAACTTGCTAAAAATGATTTACGTGAAATATTTATATTGATTTTAGGGATTTAATTGAAAATATTTTTGAGATTCTTGTCTTAAATAAAGAAGTTTTAAAATAATAAATTTGCGTGATTTTTGTTTTTAAGAATCTAAATGATATTTATTCTAACAAAAAATAAAGAGAATTATTATTAGTATTTCTCTCATTCTTTTACAACTCGAGCCTTAACACGCATACAACACGGATCAATTTAGAGGAGGGGAGTAGGGAACTGATGGATAAGGTAGAGTGGTAATTTTAGATCTGTGAAATCCAACCTGTGAACTCGGTCTGGCCGTAACTGGTTATGGGTAGGCTATAAAGGTTCCATCGTTATTAGGTTAAACATGATTATGATCGTGTAAGAAATTTGGGTCTAATTTGTCGGGTCTGTCCTATTACAAACCAACGATGACTCATTTAACAAAATGATTGTTACTTGATTTTTATCTTGGGTCCTATTTGTCTCCAAGTTAAAAATTAACTTAGTTTAATTTTAATCAGATATATCACATCACACATAAAATTTAATATTAAAAATTGATTTTATTTCACATCCTACACATATTACTAAAATAGTAACCAACTTATATCATATCCCTCACATATCCCAACATAATAACTAATTTTATTTCACATCATTCACAATTTTCAATAAAGTATATTTTTATTTAAATTTAATTTTAACCTTACAAACAAACAAACTCCAAATGTTAGTTTTATTGCCAATCATTGGATGTGTCTTTTTTCCATTCTGTTAAAAAAATATATATTTATTTTTGCTGTGATTGGGAATGCAAAACAATCTATTATCAAGATATATTACTTGAATGTTATAATCTTTTTTTTTAATAAGTAATTTTTTTCCTTACCCAAAAAAAGTACTTATATGTCACTACATTTAGCTTTATTTATACATTATCCATCTATTTTTTGTTAATTATGCTATGCACATTCAAAATATTATAAAATTTTACATACACATATTTTAACTTGTTTTTATTATAATGAGTAATCATAATTTTTTCAATAACCTAACTATAATTAGATTTCAAAAAATTTGAGCCGTTTATCATATTATTTTAAGGATATTTAAATATATTTTGAGTGAAAATCTTAAAATTTTAATGTTTAGGTGGTGACAAGGGAATGAGATATCTGCAATGTGAATTGATTTTAGAACATCAACGCTTTAGTGTGGCATTGAGGAAGAAAAAATATGTACTAGTAAGGGTAAAAATATAATTTTAATGATTTACTAATGAAATATTTTTTTTCAAATAGATTTTGACTGAGTTTTAACTCAAGTGTGTGTATGTAATATTTTGTAATGTTTTGAGTGTGCATAGCGTAATTAACTAAGAATGGATGGGTAATGTAGACATGTAGGTAAATATTAAAAAAAAAAACATGAATGTTATATTGTGCTGTTAAGGTAGAACTCATATTCACTTAAGGTTCATAAAAGTGAAGGGTTCCATCTGAGTCTCTTTTGCTCTAAAGTTCACTTCGGCTCTTTTTTTTTTTTAAAAAGTTTTGAGTTTTTGCAATTGCTAGTATAGATGAGGACATTAAAAGAAGGAACGTTTGAGGTTATTATAGTAATTGTATCAATGCTTAAACATATATTTTATACCTTTAATGATTAAACTTAGGGGGCGTTTGGTTCAGTGTTATCTCCATGTTATATTATGTTATTTTTAAAAAATAATTATTTGATTTAATGACATCTTTAAATAACATTATAATTAATTACAAAAATGATATTACATGCTGACATCTAGATGTCATCTCAAATCGGGCGACATCTCAAGATAACACCATCAATTTGTTATCATAATGTCAATAACTTCCAACTAAATAAAAATAATTTGGATGACATTGATATTTTCTAATATCATAACATTGAACCAAACAAATGTCCATTGATGAATAACAATGACATTTAAATAACATGACATCTAAATAATATTGACATTGAGATAACACTGAATCAAACGCTCCCTTAGTAGAATTCATGAGAAAGGGCTTACATTGTTTAATTTTTGGGAGAGTGGGACTCGCATGGAATTTTTTTGGTTTTATGGACCTTGGTGAAATACGAGGTCTTCTCGAATATAATTATTTTTATTTTATTAGTAGAGTGTTGTGGTTGATGTTATCTATATTTTGCTAGTGAAAGTAGGGAAACTTCATGAACACATGTTATAACTATGGCTGGCAATAAGTTGAGGTTGAGAAAGTTTGATTCAAACTCAAAAAGTAAAGATTTTGAATTTGAGTTAAATTTTATTCAAGTTTGAATTGATTTTAAAATTGTATCAAATTTAGTTTTTAATTTTATTTTAAATTTAGATATTTATTTTATGTATAATGTATTTTATTTATATTTTTTTAGTTAGTTTATATGTATATTATATCTATTTATAGGTAAATTTGTTCAATGTAAATGTTATATTAAATATTCATGTGTATAAAAGATTTTAATATATATTTGATAAACTTGGATACAAATTATTATACAAATTTCAAGTAATTTGATTTTGAATCATAAAAAATTTAAGTCGAATTTGAACCAAGAGTGAGTAAGTATTAATTTTTAAGCTCTTGTATATTTGGCAGTTCAAAATTAATCTATTTTAATTTTAAACAGATATATTATATTACACATAATTAATATTAAAAATTAATTTTATTTCATATTATATGTATATTATTAAAATAATAATTAACGTATATCGTATCTCTCGTATATCCCAACATAATAAATAATTTTATGTCACATCACTCAAATATTTCAAAATAATAATTAATTAGTTTTATATTATTCACAACTTTGAATAAAAAATATTTTTATTGAAATTTAATTGAGTTGATCCAATTTAGTTTTAATTGAGTTGTCTTCAAATCACAAGAATATGCATAATTTCAATCAAGTAAAATATGAGTTCTCTTATTAATTAAAAATATTATAATATGAAAATACTGTACTTGACCTCAAATGTGCTTTAAGGACCAGTTGGATCCTAAAATCAAATTAAAGGATCATTAGGTTCGTGCTATTTTTTAAGCCCAATGTACATTTTAACTGAAAAAGATAAATTTATTTCACATTTAATATAAATATGAATATTAGAATTAATTTATTTTATATTTTACGTATTTTTTAATATTAAATTAAATTTTTTTCTATTAAATTTATAAGATAAATTTTTTTTCTCTTATTTATAATTTAATTTTTGAATCAAATGAGATCTAATTGTATCAAAACAGAGTGAACCAGCTAAAGACCTGGATTGGGTAGGTTCAAGTATTCAACTAAACTTAAAGGTTCCGTTTATTTGGCCGTTAAAAATTAACCTGCTTTAATTTTAACCAGTCATATCATATCATACATAAAATTTAATATTAAAAATTAATTTTATTTCACATCCCTCACATATCCCAATATAATAACTAACTTTATATTACATCCCTCACATATTCCAACATAATAACTAATTTTATTTCACATCATTTATAATTTTTAATAAAAAAAATATCTCTATTCAAGTTTAATTTTAACCACTTTAAATTTAATCTTACAAACAAACATTTTAAAATGAATAATTTATTGGGCACGGTTAGTCAATGAGAGGAGGTCACGTTAGCGAGCTTTGCTTGGCGCTGAGGTGTCAGGCTTTTATTGGCCAGCCAAACTCAATAATCGTTTCTTAAAATATTATCCTCTTCAAACAAAAAAATGAGTTTAAAAAAAAAATCTACTATTGAGCCATCATGTTGAGTGGTAGATAAATAAAATGATGAAAAAATATAGGGATAATTATCTACATGGCACACCATTTAGTTTTATTTATGCTTTACCCATCCATTCTTAGTTAATTACGCTATTCACACTCAAAACATTACAAAATATTACATACGCACACTTGAGTTAAAATTTAATCAAAATTTATTTGAAAAAAAAAATTTGTTAGTAAATTATTAAAATTATATTTTTATTCTTGGTACATATTTTTCTCTTCCTCAATACCATACTAAAGCGCTGATTTGTCCTAAAATTAATTCACGTCGCGGATGTCTACTTTCTTTATTGCCACCTAAACATTAAGGTTTTAGGATTTTCATTCAAAATATATTTAAATATTCTTAAAATAATATGATGAACGGTTCAGATTTTTTATAATTTAACTATAGTTAGGTTATTGAAGAATTATGATTACTTATTATACTAGAAATAAGTTAAAATGTGTGTATATAAGATTTTATAATATTTTAAATGTGCATAGCATAATTAACTAAGAATGAATTAGTAAGACATAAATAAAATTAAATGGTGTGGCATATCGGTAATTATCCCAAAAATATAATATGTTGTACATATATTACAAATTTTTATTATATTTTTTTGTTCCTGCCTATGTATTTTTATGATGCTTTATTATGTTAGTGAAACATTAGAATGAATAAATTTATCATTACAAGTATTCGATGAATATTTAGTATTTTCATTATTATTTTTTTAAAATTATATCACAAATGACTAATATTTTATAATTTAAACATAAAGGTATTTCTCACTTTAATTTTAGGAATTATATGAATTGAGTATTTTTTAAGAGGTCATTCATTTTAGTACTATTCTATTCCAAGCATACATAATTATAAAATTTCTCAATATTAATCTCACAATTTTATCTTAAAATGTATCTACTTATACAACTAATGTACTCGTTGTGGGCTTGATCACTCTTTGCCTTCTTTGGTGTCGAACTGTCATAACGATGGGACGTTATTTTAATGAACTGTCATAATGATGGGACAATAATCAAATGCCAAGTGGCAATTAATAATTTCTATAATTTATTAATATTTGAGCACTCTCATTTGTACTTATTAGAATATTAGAGTGCAGACAATTGATGACTTGGAAGTGGGAAGTGCATAGAGAAATTAGGCATTGGTTGAAGCTTTGAAAGCAACGTAGAACCATTAAGCCTATCCCTCCACGCGTTAATTTTCGAAGGATAAATTACTAATAAGGGTCTATTTATTTATAAGATTAAAATTAAATTTAAATAGAGATATTTTTTATTAAAAATTATGAATGATGTAAAATAAAATTAATTATTATGTTGGGATATGTGAGGGATGTGATATAAAGTTAGTTATTATATTAGGATATGTGAGGGATGTGATATAAGTTAGTTATTATTTTAGTAATGTGTGTAATTTGTGAAATAAAATTAATTTTTAATATTAAATTTTATGTATGATGTGATATGTCAGGTTAAAATTAAACCAGGTTAATTTTTAAGTTGGAAACAAACGGGGCCTAAGTCTTTTATAGTTAACTAGTTTATATTTTCATTTATAATTTTTAAAAATTTACTAGTAAGCCTGTCTCATTCAAATTTTATAATATTCATGATCTGTTTGGTGCGAGGATCAAAATGATAATAGTTTAAATAATAATAATAATAATAATAATAATAATAATAAATAAATAAATAAATAATTTTTTTTAATCATTTCACACAAATTTTAATAAAATAAAAATATTATTTTACTTCACACACTCAATAATTTTCAATAAAAATATTATTTTACTTCACATCCTAGACTAAAATATTTAAATCAAGTATTTTGATCTAGAATGTGAAATAAAGTTAATATTTTTATTAAAAATTATTGAATATGCGAATCAAAATAATATTTTTTTATATTAAAATTTATGTAGGATAATTAAAAAAATTTATTTATTGTTAACACGTGGTTCCTGCGCTGCATCCCAGCCGTACACATGGCGCCTGGCTGGCCACCAACTCTTTTTATTTTATTTCCTAACTTCTCTGTTATCGCAGGTTCCTGATCAGGTCAAACCTCGGCCAAGAGGGTACAAGCTAGCCTCGTCCACGACGAACTAGGACCATCCATGGTAAACATCGAGCACGATGTTACAGAGCGGCGCCTGTCACAATCAGCTTGACCCGACCGCCCTGTTCTTCGTACAAAGCACCTTTTCCAGATCCACAAACCAAGGATCCGCATGCTCAAGCTATCACGGATCCCCATAAGAAGTATCAATATTAAAAGATAGCACCCTTCTTTCACGGCTTCAGGTCTCTCCGGCGGCCGACAAGCGGCGCGAACCCAGAGCTTGTCCACCTCCTTTCCTCCAGAAAACTAGGATAAAGCTATGCACTCCATCGCCTACAAATATCTTGGAACAGTCTCCAGGCAAGGGATCGATCGATCCATCAGAGAGAGAATTGGAGATCAGAAATCAGAGGAGCATCCAGAGTGCAAGTAACCTCTCAGATTCTTCCACCCCCATTGTATTAGGGCCCCAACTGAGGGCTCTCTCTTCCTCTCTTTCTCTTTCAGAAGCATTGTATTGGCCTTCACGGCTACTTTCTTTTATTAGTGAACCTTCTTCGCTGATCGCTCGGTGGACGTAGGGAATTTCCTCCTTGAATTACCTTAAATCTCTGTGTGCTCTTCTGGGTGCCCCGAACTATCTCTCCCCCTCTTCCTTAAGCTTCCGTTAACAGGCTTACCCCCCTGCGCGCCGCCATCTCCTGGGACTCTCTTCCTTTTTTTAGTGTTCTTTGGGATCCTCTACATCATACGTCAATATTTATTATTATTATTATTATTATTTAAACTAGTACCATTTTAGTCCTGATTTTGCTCCTCACGCCAAACAGGCTACAAGTAAACTAAATTATATAAAAAGTTCAAACAAATGAATGTCATAAGCCATCTAATAAGTAGTTCGTTATCGTATTATTAAAATTCTATTTTTGCTCCTTCTTTCTCTTGGTGAGATCTAAATGAATCGATGTCTCTCTCTCTCTCTCTCTCTGCAAGATTTGAAGGGAGTCGCCACCAGCCTCCTCTCCCGATCCCCTCTCACCCGTCCCTCTCCTCACCTGTCCCTCTCCCTTTCCCTAATCTTTTTGTGTCTAGCATGATGTCAGAGTCGTCATGGGCATTGTCGATCGGCCTGAGCAAAGAAAGAGAGAAAAAGACGAAAAGAGAGAGAGCGAAGGAAATAAATAAATTTAAAATAGCACAACCTTAAAAATTAAAAGAGAAAATAACAATAAAAGGACCTTAAAGTAATATTAAGTTAACTATATGAACCTATCAATAAGTTGTAAAACTTTTAAATTACTGTTTACTCATTGTTAATAGTTGACATAGGTATCAAATGTAAAGGTAAATTGTATGTGAATTCTTGAGATTAGACACTTATTACAAGTAGATCCTTTCTTGCACTTTCTTTAAACATCTCACAATTCATTAAAATTATTCTCTAAATGAGCAAGTTGACAAAAATAACAGGCCAAGAATGGTGAGATTGGTATGTAAACATAAAATGAGTATCACATGTTTTTAAAATTAAATGACAAATGGAAGAAATTTTTATTTTTTTGGCTATTAGGACATAAATGGAAGAAAAAAAAATGACACGAGGGATCATCTTGAAATCCATACAACATGAAGATTTCCAACCTGAAAAAAAATCCATAAAAAATGACTTTAAATTTATTTACAGTTAAATAAAAATTAAATTCGCTTAAATAGGATAGTTTTTTTTTGCATCAGATTAAATGTCACTAAATTAAATTGATATAAGATAATTAAATTTCCAACAAAAATGGCTATTAGAATCATCAATATATTTATTACAGATTATACATAAAAATTTTGAAATAATTTAGGGTAAAAATCACAAAAGTCCCTGTAGTTACCCGTGAATATAGTTTAAGTCTATGATTTCAAAAATCTTTAAAAAATTATTTAAGCTTAATATTATATTTCAATTAGATTTTTTTAATATATTTAATGATTTTATTGAAATATTTTTGAAATTATAAATCTAGATGATATTATCTCTAATCTGAGAGTCCTAGATAATATTTGCAAAATAATTTAATACTAATCATTAAATCATTTTAAATATTATATAACTCCGATTACAAATTGATAGATGTTTTAAAAACCTTCTTCTGAAAAAAACTCATATTAACCAAATCAATGTAATTATATGATAGTGTTTAAGATATTTATTTGATAGTTAAAAATTAATTTAGTTTAATTTTAAATAGGTATATCACGTTACACATAAAATTTAATATTAAAAATTAATTTTATTTCACATCCTATACATATTATTAAAATAATAACTGACTTATATCATATTCCTCACATATCTCAATATAATAATTAACTTTATTTCACATTATTTATAAATTTTAATAAAAAAATTTCTATATAAGTTTAATTTTAATTTTATTAAATTAAAATTTAAAACGTATGTTAGAGTTAAATATTTAGGATTTAGGGCTCAAGGATTTAGAAGGCTTAGATTAGAATGCTTATTAATGGTATTAGCTTAAAGTTTGTGCTCTATATTTTAAGTTAATTTGAAATAATTATAAGATTATGAAAGAATAAAAGAATTAATAAATTAATGATATGTGTATTATTTATTTATAATTATATTTTAAGTTATAATTTTTTATATCCTTCGATCTCAATTTTAAAATTCTTAGGATCTAAATAAAAAGTTTTAAAAAAAATATATATATAACTATAATTATGAATAAATTGTAAGGGTCTATGAGTAATTTATCCTATATAAAAAAAGATTGTTGATTTAAATCAAATAAACTGAAAAATCAGATTCAAAATCGAGCAAAGTTTGTGATGCCATGCCGGCTATAATCTATTGAATTCTTTGTCGCACTAACTAAATTACCCATCATCGTTTTCCATGGTGAAGATCTCTCCTTTCGTCATGACGGCAAACCCTAGAATGGGCGGTGGACTCGGCCAGGCCCGTCGGCATCGGAGAAGAAGACGACAATGCCCTGCTTGTATGGCAGAAATGGTTTCCGGTCGGTCATATCGCCATCCGCCGCCAAGCCACGCCGGACGACCGTCGTTCCCTTTTTCCCTTTTTCTTCTCCGGCGATCGCTCCTTTTCGGGCGACCGCTTTTCATCCGCTGCGAACCGGACGAACTTGCCCTTGCCGTCGCCTCGGCTCCGGCGAACCACTAGATCCCAAATCCTCCACCGGAGAGAATTTTCCGTCGATCCGCTCGCACGGCACTGCTCCGGCGGATTCCAGATGCAGTAGGTCTCCGGCGGAATCCCCTCCAGATCGTCCCACGACGCCAACACAGAAGAAAGTTTCGAAGCTGGGGCTTCCTGCCGCTGCTCGATCAGCAGCAGCTGCAGGGGCTTCCTAGGCCCCTTCCGACAGTCGCCGGCGACGAGGTTCTGGTCGAACAAGGGATAGATGAGGCGGGTCTGGCCGATGGAGGAGATCTTATCAGCTGAGCTTGGGGAGTCCTTCACAGCGAATTTGAATTCGAATTCGCCGTTGTCCTCCTCGTTTGTTTCCCCTACGTCGGCGTCCGGCGCGGCGGAGATGTGCTTGGGGGAGTCGGAAGGTCGTCCGTGTTCATCCTCCGGCAGCTGCAGGAGGCTGCTGGAGGGGATGAGCAGCGCCGGTGATTCCT
Organism: Apostasia shenzhenica; assembly: GCA_002786265.1. NCBI lineage: Eukaryota > Viridiplantae > Streptophyta > Magnoliopsida > Asparagales > Orchidaceae > Apostasia > Apostasia shenzhenica. The sequence goes on from KZ451979.1 coordinate 2,974,034, forward strand.
GTTCTCTCTCCTCGCACATCGTTTCCTTCTCTCTCTCCCGACTGATCGATTTTTGGAGCTAAGCAACTTCGAAGTCAGCGTTAATGAATCGGTACGGCACGCGGCAAGGTAACTTTTAGTGGGGCCCACCTTATACATTTCATTTAATTCAAAAATTGAATTTTAAATAAAAAATATTTTATTTTATAAATTTAATAAAAATTAAATTTAATTTAATACGAAAAAGTATGTAAATTGTGAAATAAAATTGATTCTAATATTAGTATTCATATTAAATGTGAAATAAAATTAAATTTTATATTTAAAATTTATGTTAGGCTAAAAAAATGCTCGAACCAAATGAGCCCTTAGTCATATAACGTGCTCTCTATCGTCTGAATACAAGAAAATTTCTAAACTGAGAGGGTTTACTTCTAATTTTCAGCGAAATTCTAAGTTTTCAACCTCAAGTGAAACAAGCTCAATAGTCAATTTATCGATAAAACCAATCTAACAAAGGAAACTGAACAACATTTTCCAAAAAACTTTAAATTTTAGATTACAAATTTTGATCACAATACATGAGAATAGGAATTATGGAAAACACTCTTGAAACACCTTGTATTCTCAAAAAAGATATTGTACTCACTGTAAAATAGATAGTTATAAAAATGTAGTGTGAAAACTTAAATAGCCTACGATACTAACAAGTTCATCAACTAACTGGAATAGAATTTGATTTGGTGATTTGTACATTGTGACATACTGAGGAGTTATAGAGATTTATACTTAAACTTATTTAGATGAAAAAAAATCTTTTTTTGTTCTTTTTTTTTATAATAGTAATGGTGACAGAACTTAAAGATCAGTTCACGCTAGCTTTATAGGTGAACTTAACCTCTCGAAGAAGATTCACTGATACTTTGCAGTGGGTCTTTTGTTTTACTCCGTCGATGTGATATTCTAAGAATTTTCTAGCACGTTGTTGTCCCATGTTAACACTCTTTGATAATTTGTTGTGAACTAATGTAACATGTACTCCACAACTATTTAGAAATTTATATTGGCACTTTCTTATAATCAATTTAGATTTTATAACATTCTAAAAGAACACGTTCAATTCACTTAAAAAGAAATATCTTGTTAGTAAATAGACAAATTAACTTCTTATAAGAATCCAAAGATATTATCATGAAATTAGGCACTACTCTTTTTAAGACTATTTCTTTGAAAATTTCTTCAGGCGGGGTTTTTAAAAAACCCCATTTAGGACAGTGTTTCCCTTGAAAATATGACTTGTCCCTCATCAATAACAAATCCCTAGTTTTAGCCATGATTTGTGCAGACATACGACATTAGGTTCTATTCTTATTAGAAGCCAAACCAAATTTCTAAAACTTCATATGTTGCTCTTCTTATTCAAGATTGTCGTGTTTAGAAAGGAGTTTTATCCCTTATACTAAATATTTATCGAAGCTTCCTTGATGACCCCGATATTCAATCACGAGACTTTTCTCGATGACAATCTTATTTGATAAAGCTCTCTTTGGTGATCTTTCGACTTCCTCCTCATCTTCATAAAGAGAGATTCTCGCTATCCAAAGAGAATTTCACATTTTTTAAAAAAATGTGAAATTCACTTATAATTATAAATAAATAAATAAATATATATATATATATATATATATAAATATTTCATGTATATTAATGATATTTTACCTTGAAGCATCATCCATCTCAATTTATTCTCCATGATCATTGCCACTCATACCTTTTTTATATAAATATAACATATCATGATTTAAATACAGAAATATTATTCACTTTAATTTTATAAAATTACATGACTTTAAATACTTTTTAGGAGATTACACATTCTAGTACTACTCCAGCTCAAATATGTTTAAATATAAAATTTCTGTCATTAGCAACATGTTTTTTCTCCAAATATATATACTATTTACATTATAATCTACTTATATAATTTAAGAACTTTTCTCTCTTTTTGATGTAAGATGATTTATTTTTGTGCTTTTTCATCTAGAAGCCTACCAGGAGAGCTCTTTGCTAGGGTGATTTTGATTTAATCATATAAACACCACTCCGACAATTACTGATCTCTATTATAGGCACGAAATTGAAGGACACTATATATGCAATACAAGATGAATGAAATTAAAAATCTTCACAAATATCTATAAAAGGTAGTCCTCGAAATAATAAGATTTAAATATTCACGTATCTATACACTAATATTTGTTAATAATGTAAAAAAATATATAAAAATAAGATGCTATGCAAAAAGCAAAGATTTTCAATAATAATTTAAAATTAAAATAATTATGTACTAAATTAAATTAACTGCACAGTTAATAGATACAACATTAAATAGAAAAAACATTCTAAACACATTACATTAAATTCAAGAATATATAGATAAAATAAAAAATATGCAAAATAGGTTTACAAGAGATATAACATTAATACAGTCCAAAAATAACTAAAAATAAAAAAATGCCAAAGAGAATCGATCAAAAAGAGAAAAAATAAGAACAAAAATAGGGAAAGAAAAAAAAGCGAATAAGATAAATAGCGAACTCAAATTACACTCATTCTCCACGTTCATGCCTCAAATCCAAAAAACCAATAAATTCGATCCCCTCTTTATTATCGTGCGCTAGGTAGGATTCCTTCTAAAAACTAGTAAAATCTTCACATTTTAGTGGCTGAAATCTTTGTAAAAATTTGGAAAAAAAATAATTTTCTTAAGATTATTAATTTGGCCCTTATAAATAATTGAATTTAGCCTTCATAATAATCTTATAAATTTTGAACTGTTAGATGAATCAATCAATTTCGACTTACTCGAAATCAGTCCGATAAAAGCCCTAGATGGGAGCCAAGGGGCGCTATGCGAGCTCAGAGCCTCAGATCAGGCCCAAAACGAAGCCTGGAAGAAGCCCGCCGATTTTATTTTATTTTATTTTATAATATTTTTGATACATAAGCCCACTGATTAAGGTTTTATGGGGAAATAATGGATAGGCCGGTCAATGGATCAAATTAATGAAGAAATTCAATGGATCAAATTAATGAAGAAATTCAATGGATCAAATTATCTGATTAAACTAATATATATATATATATATATTATAAATACTGATTTTTATATTATAATACTCAATTAATTCAAAAAATATATTATTTTTTATTTATTTTCAAAAAATTTGATATTATTTTAGATTTGGCTATAAAAATACTACAAATATTAACTTTAATTAGAAATGAATTACTCGAAAACCTGAGCTCCAATTTGATCTGATTTTTGACCTGATCCGATCCAATGTAATAACATGATAGAATGTATATGGATTTGGGTCTGGGTCGATTAGACTCAAATTCGATCTGTTGGTAGGGCTATTAATAGATCAGCTTGGGCAATTTTTATTAAGGTCAGTTAACAAATTGACATAAGTGCTCTTTTAAAATTTTTAATTATAAACATAAAAAACAAATTTTTTTTTTCTATTAAAAAAAATCAAACCAAACGAGGGCCTTAAGGTATCTCATTAAATTCCCTAATAATGAAATTGGGCCGTCTTGACTATATATAAAACAAAGTATTATAAACCGAGTATTATAGCCGAAGTATTAGAAGACATTTTGTGGTTGTAACTTCATCATGATAATCACACCGACAATAATGTTGATGAAAAATAAATATGTTAAAGGGCTTTTTATTTGTGAAATTATTTTTAAATTATTTTTTATTTAATAAAAATATAATTTTTAAGGTGATATTTTTATTTGAAAAAAATTATAAAATATTTAAAAATAAAATTAATTTTATTTTAAATTTTACGTTAGATATAAAAACTTAGCTATTTAAAAAAATTAATTTTTTATTTTAAAATTTGTGTAAAATAAATTTAATTTTAATAGTTAATGTAAAATTTGAAATATTATTATTTTAATATTAAAATTTGTATATAAGTATTATTTACCCAATTTAAATTTAATTAAGATTAAAATAAAGGAGTTATTCTACTTAGACCTCTGAGATTTATCTAATTTGTCATAAAAATTTACAAATATTAAAACATACTATACAAGTCCACAATAATTACTATACAATTCACGAGGGATTTAACTATTTCTAAAAAATTTTCAATCAGGTCCAATATAATATTTTCATCTAAAATATTATTAATTCATCTAAAAAAATTAAAATAAATATTTTTTAAATATATTATTTTACCTCTGTGCACTTGCGTCGTCACCCTCATGGCTGTGCGCCATGCTCCTGCGCGTGCAAGCGATAGTGCACAGGCAGCCAAGTGCTCAGCTGCTCGCGCAACCTTGCACACAGGGCCCGCCTTGGGCTCAGTCCGCTGCCATCACGGTGCGGATGACTCAATCCGGCAGGCATGCACTGGTCCGGTGAGGTTGAAAATAGTGGTGACATAATTTGAAAATTAATAGATTAAGTAAGGATATTTTTGTTATTTTTAAAATACATAATATGTTCTGTCAAAGAGGAATCGCATTGTTCTGTATAATAATTTTTTGAATCTGAATGACATATTTTAAGATTTATAAATTTTTGTGGTACAGTAGTCACATCTCAAAGTCTAAATAGAATTACCCTTAAAATAAATTATATAAGTCACATTATATATAAATTTTAATATTATGTTAATAATATTTTTTAATAAAAATATTAATAATATTTTTTTATATAATTTTTAAAATAAAACTAATTTTATTTTTATTATATATAATTTTAAAAATAAAATATTAATTTTGTTTTACATATTATATATATCTCAAAATAAGAAAAATTTATTATAGTCTTTAAAATGAAAATATCTTATTAATTATAGATATATAAAATATAAAATAATAAATTTATTGTGATATATAAATAATTTGTTTTAATAACAGAATTTGATTTTATTCGACCTGCACCTCAGCGTCCTACAGCGAGTCAGCGACTCATCTTCACCCTCGTTGTAGAATAATACGGACCCAAACGTGAACTGTAAATATCGCGGTTAGCTTCTCACTTCTAGGGAACTGTAAATGGCTGGATCCTGAGATCGATCAAGTGAGGGATCTCTGAAGTAGGAAGTAGCCGAAGGAAGTAGAAACGGCGAAAGTCCGGTGGCGGTTCGTTGTGGCTGAAACTGAACAACTTCTCCGAGACGAAGATTAGTCAAGATTTCCTTGCTTTGTCGCTGTTTTATTTGAATCTATGGGTAGGGATAATTCCGGTCAAGAATAAACCCTAGTTCCCGCGGTTTTCTGGTGGCCTGAATCTGGTATGCTCTGTTACATCTGTTGTGTTTTTTGACATGTAGAAATTTTATAACTTCCGATGTTTCAGTTGTGATAGTTGGGGTTTCAGTTGTGATAGATGGGGAGGATTTTCTGATTTTTCCTCTTGAACGATGCTACTTGTATTCACTTTTGCTGAATTTTACTATTGGAAGCATGGACTTATGGTTCTAGTTGCTCCCATAGTTCTAACTTTACCATTTAGCTCACTTAAAATACTATATAAAAAAAACTCACTTAAAAGAATGCTCGAGTACATTAGGGAAAGAAATGGATATTGAACAATTTAACCACGATTGTCAAGATTAACTTTAGGAAGGAAATGTAAAACTCATGTTCAGTCAGCAACCAAAGGTTTAACCTTGAGAGTATTTTTAATGAAGCAGACTTAATTCCACGAAATTTAAGGAAAGGTCATAGAAGTATATGTTAATTTTTTCTGCAAGTCTCTAGATTTTAGAACAAGAAGGGTAAGTTAATTGGATATTTGGAAGATATCTTTTAAGATCATTATACTCGTCATTGTTGGAAGGCTTTGAAGCACATCCAAACTTGACATTTCAAACTTGACATTTCAACCTTCATTTTCATAGATGTGTTTGTTTGCGAAGGTTAACTTTAAAAATGTTTTGGTTAAACTTGGATAAAAATATTTTTTTATCGAGAGTTGTGTATGATGTGAAAAAAATTAGTTATTGTATTAGGATATGTGATGGATATGATATAAGTTATTATTTTGACATGTGTGTAGGATATAAAATAAAGTCAAACTTTTATTTTGAAATTTATGTATAATGTGAAATGGATAGTTAAATTTTAATATTAAACAAATAGTTGAGTGAATCTAGGAGATTTATGGATATGGATACAAGCATCAAAAAGAGAACAAAAAAATAATGAAAAGAACACTAATAGTCGGCAAACATAACATATCTACTACAGGAGTGGCGAGAATCAAAGTTTTAAACTCGATTTTGGTTTTAGTTTTGCTCTCAAATTGGAAGTATCGGTTTTGATAGTTTTGATCACATGTCTAGTTTTGAAATAACACATGCCATGATCTTTTATCTTTTACTAACAAATCCATGTTTTAAGAAAATTTGTCCTAAAAATGTTAGAGCTTCAGTAGAAATGAAATCAGCAAGTTTCGGATTCATCTTAACCGAAATTGAAACGAAATTGATAAAACTGATCCCTTATCAGGGATCAGTTTCAGCGAAACTTAAACCATGGTGAGAGGTCTTGATAAAAGTTTTAAACTGTAAAGGCATAAATCTACTTTGAAATGAGTTTAAATGTTGTACCATGGTCTAGGATGTGTACACATAATTTAATGTAGATCTCCTAATACTAAATAGGTATATTTTTGGTTCATGGGTTGTAATGGCTGGGCTTCCTCTTCAATCATGATGCACGTAAAAACATTATGAACTATATTTCTTAATATTCTCTTCAATTTGCCAGTACTCAGTTGACAGTGAAATAACCACCCATTAGGCAAGGAACTTTAGACCTCCATTTAATTTTTTTTTCCCTTTAATTGTGGTGCGATGGTTTGTTTCAAATTTCCTTGTGACGTTACAAGATTTTGATGTTTTCTCTGTTGCATCAAATTTTAGAATGCATTATATTCTTCCATCTTGATTCCTTTGCTTGAATTTGTATATTCTCTTCGTGTGCATCAGTATTGTTTGAAGTGCACGTCATTAATGGTTTGTATTGTTCTGAAGTTTCCCTGATGCGGCTGTCCTCTAAATCAAAGAATGACCTGAAATAGGTGCTTGGCATGGTTTTGATCATCTTTCCAAATTCGTTTGTCCTCAGAAGATATATTTAGATTCAAGCATTTCTAGTATTTGAACATCAGATTAATATAAAAAAAAGTATTGAACATCAGATTAGTTGCATGATACATTCTTTTTAGTTCTGAAAATTTAAAATGTAATTGAGACAACACTAAGCATGTACTATTCAACAAGTTCGTAGTGAAAATTATATATAAATTTACTAAAGTAGAGATGCCTTCCACCAGTAATCAGATGGAAGTCACTGTGTCTTTTCTTACATGTTTTTAGCCTTCAAGCAAAATTTATCTTATCAATTCCTGGGAAGTTATGTAAAGATACTTGAAACTTGAAAGATAGTCGTGATGAGCTGGGAAATTCAAATTTTTTTCGAGCCATAGCCTTTCGTGGATTTTTTTAGAAAAACAATTTTTCTGTAAACATATTTTGACATTAGATATTTGCGTACTTTACCTGCTTAGTGATGAATTTACTAGTTGACGGACATTCAAATTGACTTTTGCAGTTAAGCTACTTTTGAAGTTAGCCTTAACAGTTTGTGGACAATAAGTTGCTGAACCTGGAATTTCTGTAAATGTCATCTTTTTTGTTTGTTATGAGAAGCGTCGAGCTTTCATGTTGTGCAAATGTCCATGCAAACTAGAAAATTTAAAGACACATGGGTTTTTCAGTAACATTTCATAAGAGAGAATCATGGGGCATGGACTTGAGAAGAGTTACCCCGCAAATCCTAATGATTATCATTTGTATGAGGAAGTTGGCGAAGGTGTTAGTGCAACGGTGCACAGGGCATTATGCATTCCTCTGAATGAGATTGTTGCTATTAAGGTCTTGGATCTTGAAAAGTGCAATAATGACCTGGTATGATGTTAGACATTTTTCATTTGTCATTTTTTGAGATAAAATTTCTAGGATGCTTTGTTAGTTTTTCTTATTATTTTAATTCTTATGCAAGGTTCATATCTTCAATTCTTCCATTCGTGCTTCAGTTTTGTCATGCATATACATACATATATATATATATATTATAGGCATTATTGGATAGACATTGTGTTTTATTTTTATGTGGTCATGGTTTCCATCCCCGCTTTAATTCCCTATTACACTTCCTGTAATTGAAAAAATCAAGAGATTTGAGTTATAATTAGTTATTTGGAAGGTAGTTATAATAGTTATTGATACAGGTCAGAATGCATTTAATTTTATGGGAGATAGGGATTGGTAATTTAATGGCATCTTATCACAAATAATCACAATGATATTTCAAGATTGATTAGTTGAAAAATTAAATTCTTACAAAATTTAATCAGTTTAAAATTCAAAATTGATTTGGTTGTTGGTAAATTCTAATTCATTAAGTTAGATTCTAATTTTATTTAGTAAATCAAATTCAAGGAATGGAAATTAAATTTTATCCTCAAAAATAACTCTTCCATCATTAACTGTCTTCCAGTTCTGATATCTCAATTAGAGTACAATCGTACAATCTGGGTGGACAGAATGCAAATTGAATTCAATATTATTATTCTCAAATCAGGAGAAACACCTGTTTAGGCTCAAGGTGATCTAGCAGAGATGCTGCTTTAGGCTTCATTTGGTTCTAGTATTTTTTTTGACAAGAAAAAAAATATATTTTATTTTTTAAATTTAATGAAAAAAATTATTTTAATATTAGAAAGTGTGTAAAATGTGAAATACTTTTAATTTTAATATTCATATTTGTGTTGGATGTGAAATTAAATTGATTTTTATAATTGAAATTTGTGTTAGGTAAAAAAGAAATGCCTCGAACCAAACGAGGCCTTAATCTTCTAGTGAAACACAAGTCATGCGTAGAAGGTTGGTCTGTGGAGGTGTATGTAGAGAAGTTGGAGATGGTGTATGTTGATATGATTAAAATTGAATATACTATTTTATGCTTTTTAATGATAACTAGGGTTTAAAGTTTCTCACTTATATTGATTCCATCACTAGTATCATAATTTCTCTTAAACTTATAATTCATTAAACAAGGTTTATGATTAATTGTTGATGTCAAAAAGGAGGCTGTTTCTATCCCAACGTCAAACACATAATGTGAGACTAAACTTTTTCACTAAAGTGAATAGCTTTAATAAATAGCAAAAAACTGGATCAACTCAAATAGATTCAATAAAATAGGTTCAACTCAATCTACATCAATTTATTAAGTTGATCACAATGCAATCTGATCTGTGCCGTTATGGTAATGCGGTTCTCGTCAACTACCCTCTTGTAGCACACCCAATTAGACCTAAATTTTCTATATTACATACCTAATTTTGTCGCAGTTAAGTTAATTTGAACTTAATCAAGGTTAAATACCCTAACCCTAGAGTCATATTGAATAAATGCTAAAATCACCAATCCCAATATATTCTAATCTTTTCTAATTAATCCTCAACTTAGTTATGAACCATTCAAATTCATTCAATTATATAGTAAATTACTTTGAAAAATTTTCAACCTAATTCCATGTTTTAATAATCTCCTAATCAATCTTAGATTTTAATCTTCTATTTAAACTTTTGTTAATTCACAATCCTATGAAGTATGAGTATGATACGACGATACAGATATGACAATATACCAAATTTAAAAAAGTAAGATATGGATATGTTAGGATACAACTGTTATATGTGTGTATAATACGTCATATTCTCATATTAAAGGTATAACTCCTATAGTAGATTTTAATGACTTATTCTTCTTATTGCTATGAATTTTAAAAATACTTTTTAAATTTTTTTTCAAATTAATTATATTTTTTTCAAACGTTCTTGTTATTACTAAAAGGAATATTATGGATAATTGAACTTGAATAAATAAAAATATTTTTCAACAATTATTAAATTTTAACAAATTTTAAATTAAAATAATATCATAAGCTTCCTAACCTTTCATAGATCATTCAAGTGGGATGTGAGTTTAAATGTACATTAATAGATTAGTTTCAGTTTAAATTTAAATTTGACCTAAATCAATTAACCCAATGCAAATGAAATATAATTGATAATAGTACAGATGATGTAACAAACTTAGATATATTGACCTGATTAAACCAGATAAATGCTTTCCTCTCTCTGAGTTCTAATTAAATAAATAGATAAAATAAAAGGCCAAACTCCTATCCTTTTCGTAATATTAGCTTGATTAAGGTAAAAAAGTGATCGGTGTCTAACATAAGTAAAGACTATTGATTGAGGCAGAAAAACTAGATGATGCAACTGCTTGCGGATACCAAATCTTTTTTCTATTGCCGAAACACTAGCGTGTGTGAAGCTTTCTGCGTTCCCAATTGCATGAGCCCAATTTATTTCTTTTAATTTTAACATTTGTGTTAATGCATGAGTTGTGTTTTATATATAATTTTTTTTTATTTTTGTCGTGTGGGTTGGACTAATTGTTTTAACATTTTTTTTAATCAGAAGTATTAGATAAGTATCGGACATGTATCAAACAAGTATTGGACTTTTAAAAATTTAAAATAAAAATTGATATGCCACGTGGCATATCAGATACGTATTGGTGGAGTATTAGGGAGTATCGGTGTCTGATACGGATATGATATGAATACGTTAGGCTTCATAAAGTATTGGTGCTTCATTGCTATCATCGTAATCTTAAGGGTGATTAACTACATGGCTTTGTACTAGATTGCTAGTGGGAAGCCTTGTATTTTAAAATTGGAAGTCTTAAGTATGATTCCTCTAGATTGAAACCTTAAAAATTCATATACTTTTAATCTTTCTTTAGAGCAGGTCAAGCTTTCTACATTTCTAGTGCTTGATCATATTATCTTCTATTCCTTTTTTTATGGATTATCACATATCTCGGAGCTCTTATTTGGTGCTACATTGGTCTCACCATGAGTTAATAAATTCCTATTTCTTCATTTGGTTTCTTTATTTTACATCTTTTCATATTAAGTTAAAGCTTCCTATTTGATAGAGGTTTAATTAATGGTTGAACGTTGTAGCTCTAACTACTCTTATGTGAATACAAGGCCGTCTCTATCTTTTTGTAATGTCTCCTAAAAGTTTGTACAACTAAATATGACAATATTGTTTGGGGATCTTTATCTTAATAATGAAAGTTTGGTGTACTGAATGCTTAAAAGTTCTTAAGCGTATTATGTGATTTTTTATCATTTTGTTTCCCAACAGAAATTGGCTTCTTAAATGTATTTCAATCTTTTTGACATTGCTTTTCAAAGAGAGTTATCCTCATTTACTTTAAATTATTTTTGGATCTTCATGCTTTTGAAAGTATAATATTTTATAACCATATTTTTAAGTAGCTTCAACCAAAAAAATGTCTACCTGATTCATGCAAAAATAACTCTTTGATTCATGCAAGAAAAATGACTATCTGATTCTATATATGGAAAAATAACTCGGTGATTGCCAACTCGGTGATTGCTAACTCGGTGATTTTTTGGGGAACTGCTAAATTGCCAAAATTAGAATATAAGGATGGATTTTTTTTTACGATAAGCTGATAGCACACATTATTATTGACGATGTTTAGTGTTAGTGATGAGCTTTTTTTTTTTTAAGTTTAAATTCCAAATGCATACAACATGTGTTGATTTATATTGTTCAATCTAGCATAATTTTTTTAATGTCTTTTAGAATACATGTGCTCCTTTATTTTTGTTTAGTAATATTAGTTTCTTTCCATTTTTGTTGCAATTGTTCAGTTTCTTATCAGATTACTTTCACTTATTTGTGTTTCTATAGATTATCATTTTTCGTCCTTTATGAAGATTATATTCTTTTATGGAAATCAAATTTAAAAAAAAAAAGAAAGAGACAAAAACTACTTTGAAAAGTACATTCCTAAATTTTTATTTTTTTTTGATGCATTTTGGTCCATTTTGACGTTTCACTTAGGTATTTTCGTTAAAATTTTGTCATGTGGCATTTCAGCTGACATTTTTTTAATCTTTTTGATGAATATAGCCTTTATTTTTTTTCAACTTTGATTTAGAGTGTTTTGATCATTTGTTTTCGAAATTGCTCTTGTAGAAGGAAGGACAACAACAACAACAACAACAACAACCAAGCCTTAATCCCACTAGGTGGGGTCGGCTACATGAATCCTTTGTTTCCATTGCGCTCTATCAGTTACCAAATTCTTATTTAAGTTTAAGTAACTAAGATCACTCCTTATAGTTTCTTGCCATGTCTTCTTTGGTCTCCCTCTTCCTCTTTGTACATGGGCAAAATCCAGTAACTCAATTTTTCTAACTGGAGCTTCAATTGGCCTGCGATTTAGATGTCCAAACCATCGAAGCCGACTTTCTCTAAGTTTATCCTCAATTGGTGCAACACCAACTTTCTTTCGGATATACTCATTTCTCATTCTATCCTTTCGTGTATATCCACACATCCACCTTAACAT
>KZ451979.1:2986588-3007868 GCA_002786265.1 Apostasia shenzhenica
AGGTGGGGTCGGCTACATGAATCCTTTGTTTCCATTGCGCTCTATCAGTTACCAAATTCCTTATTTAAGTTAAGTTAAGTAACTAAGATCACTCCTTATAGTTTCTTGCCAATGTCTTCTTTTGGTCTCCCTCTTCCTCTTGTGTACATGGGCAAATCCAGTAACTCAATTTTTTCTAACTGGAGCTTCAATTGGCCTGCGATTTAAAGATGTCCAAACCATCAAGCCGACTTTCTCTAAGTTTATCCTCAAAATTGGTGCAACACCAACTTTCTTTCGGATATACTCATTTCTCATTCTATTCTTTCGTGTATATCCACACATCCACCTAACATCCTCATTTCGCAACTATTTTTTTATTTGTATTTCTTCTTTGGCAGGCCAGCATTCAGCACCATAATATCATCGCTGGTCTTACAACAGTTTTATAAAATTTACCCTTAATTTTGGATTGGGATTTTTCTATCGCATAACACTGTCCAGAAGCATTTCTCCATTTACCCAGCCTGCTTGGATCCTGCTAATAACGTCATTTATCTATTTCGCCATCATTTTTGTTTAAATTGATCCAAAGGTATCTAAAGCGCTCAACCTTCTTGACAATTTGAATCACCAATTGTCACATCTCTAATATAACTATTTCTTTCTTGACTAAATGTGCACTCCATATATTCAGTTTTTGATCTACTGAGATGCAAACCTTTAGATTCTAGAGCATTCCCCCAAAGCTCTAGTTTCGCTTTAGCTCCCTTCTTTAGTTTTCTCAATAAGGACAATATCATCTGCGAAGAGCATACACCAAGCACTTCATCTTGGATATGTCCAGTCATGACACTCCATAATCAAAGCAAAAAGATACGGACTTAAAGCCGAGCTTGGTGTAAATCCAAACTGTAAATAGGGAAACTCCTTAGTCAAACCTCACTTAGTGTTCGAACAGTAGGAACAGCTCCTCATACATGTCTTAATAACCTGAATAATAAGCAGATGCATATCTTCTATTGGCTTTATCTAAAACTCCTCCAAAAGTACTTCTCTTGAGACTTTATCATAAGCTTTTTTCGTAAATCAATAAAAAACCAAATGTAAATTTTCCTTTCTCTCTCTAAATTTTTCTCCATTAAACTTCTTAATAAATGAATGGCTTCTATAGTAGATTCTACCTGGCATTAAAACCAAACTGCATTCTCGGAGATATACCCATATATTAGGCCCCGTTAACCCTTTTTTGTTCGGTGATATCAACCATCTCCAAAGTTTTTAAAGTATGCTCATTAATTTATATATTTATCGCTCTTTAATTGCCACAATTTTTGTCTCGCGCTTTGTTCTTTATAAATAGGTATTAAGAATATACCTTTCTCCATTCGTCATTGCATCCTTTTAGTCTTCAATATTATCATATTAAACAATCTAGTAAAGCCCAAGGAAACTTCCTTCATCTCCTAAGCACTGCCAAATCATCAAAATTGGGATGTTATCTGGTCCTTACTGCTTTTTAGTGTTTTCATCTCTTTTAAAGCTTTTCTTCAGACTTTATTCTTCTAGCTTTACTTAATTTACGATCGGACTGTAAGAGTTAATTTTACTTTCTTTTAGGTGTGAATTCCATGTAAAATCAATTGAATTTTCACAATCTTCATTTGAAAATGCTGTTGGAGGAGAATAACTCATCCATCTATTTTTGATATCTTCTTCCATAAAAAAGTACTCTTGATTTTTCATCTTTAATACCATTTATACTTCAAATTAATCTTAGTTTTATTATCTCTATGCTACTTGGCAATACCTATATATAATTGTCTTTCTCACTTTCTTTTTTAGTTTCTAGCTTCTTATATAAATCCTCAAAGCCATATTTTTGCATGATTAGCCTTTATTGACTTGTCTTAGACCATCGTCGAGCCTATCTATATTTCTCCCACTTATCATTAATTTTGTGATTTTTTAACCAATCTCTAATAACAAACTTCTTCTTCCTTAAATTTTCATTAATGTATACTATCAATCTTCCACCACCAAGTATCTTTATTATTTTGGAATTATACATTTGTCCTTTGATCTTACCCAGGCACATCCTTATCCACCTATACGTAATACATTTATTAGCATACTGCAACCACATTAAGATCAGTTTCCCCGTCTTGTTAAAATATTCCAATTGCCCTTAATTTCATAGATACTTTCTTCTTAAATCATACATTTGTTCTCATTCTTTAGATGTCCACCTATCGAGTACCGAGTTGATAGGATTTTGATATCTTTATTAATTTCTTCATCAACTTATTACTTATTTCTCGGAAATTCATAAACTATTAATCGTAGTTTTGTTAGATTCTAAGGATCATTTTCCACTTTGTTGATTATGACTTTCACAATTTTTTACAATCCAATCTATTCTCGTAATTCCTGTATAAAAAAATAAATGCAATCTAGAAGTTCTTGAAGTTTCTCTTCATCTTTTTTTTACCGCTCTTGGATAACGATAGCAGTCCTCTCTCTCTTGAGATAATAGTATTAGCAATGTGACAAGACTTATAACATTATGTGCTTGAAGAAAACTCAATTAATAATAATAGTTTACACCTCCGTCATTTATAACTCTCCAAAAGACCATATCCACCATGGATATTATTAAATTCCTCTAGCAACACTGATCCAACATGATTTCCATTTAAAATCTCCATCCATTAAATAAATCTTTCCCCTGCAGTATCTCTTGTATTAACTGCTCTGATTATAATTTTTAAAGCTATAATTCTATCACAATTTCTCTTAACTTCCACTACATGATCCTTCAAGCTCTTATCCAGAATTATACCCACTCCGTTCTTATTTTTGTAGAAGGAAGGACAAAAGAAAAAAAAAGAGGAAATGAAGGGCCCTAAAGTGATGAGTAAATGAAGGGCCAATATTGTCTGTATACCTTTTATCGGTGTCTTGACCGAAAGGTTCAAATGTTGTATTTCGCTAAAATTTGGAGATCTAAATGCAAATTTGTAAAAAGTGAGTTCAAAATGCTCAAGGCTCAAAAGTCAAAACGTTGGGACTAAATGCTTTTTCCCTTTTTTATTTTTTAAGTTTTAGTTAAGACTGTTACTTAAATTGATCATCTGTTCTTTATATCAGTCGGTGCTTTATAAGATTATATTTTTTTGGGATTCTAATTTTTCTTCTTTATATCCGTTCCTTTTTCTCAATGTGTTTATTAATTCCTTGATGAAGTGATTTTAAATATGTTCTCCTGTATTCTGAGTAAAAATTTGCTTGTTGTAATTTCCTTCTTTTGTCAGGATGGCATCAGACGAGAGGTGCAAACTATGAGCCTAATTGATCATCCTAATGTACTCAAGGCATATTGCTCTTTTCCAGCAGGCCACAAACTCTGGGTTGTGATGCCTTACATGGCTGGTGGATCCTGCCTTCATATAATGAAATTTACTCACCCTGATGGTTTTGAGGAGCCTGTTATTGCTACTGTTTTGCGTGAAGTTCTTAAAGCTCTTGTATATCTTCATGGCCAAGGGCACATCCATAGAGATGTCAAGGTAACTTTATAATTATATGAAATCTGTAACTTGTTGGTTAATAGAACATTTACTATTTTTCTACTAAATTATGCTTTTGTTTAGTTGTCTGTTTCATATTTATTGATTCAACAGGTTTTGTTTATTTTGTATTGTAGAGTCAAACATGAAAATTGATAAATTCATTTTGACTCTTACCTGTAGTTTTTGCACTCAAGTTTTTGTCTTAAGCTGTTTTATGTTTCACTGTGATACTGCATTTTTGTACAATACTACATTGTGACTTACAAAAGAATGCAAATTTTCCATTGATCATGTTGTTGTCAATTCTCCTTGAAAAAGTGGTTGTGAGCATCGTCATATGACATGATGTGGTACAAAAATTTAGTTGGAAGTAGACTACTCGATCTGTTTTTAGTTTAGCCCTTTTGTTCTCTTAAGAATTGTAAAGGAGTCAATAGTCAACTTTTGTGTAGAATTAACAGAGACAACCTAATGCGGAACAAATGTTCTAATATCTAAATTGATTTTTCATGTTGGCGATTGGGGTTTATGAGATGAAAGAGAGGAAGAATAAAATTAGTAGTTCATGAATTTTCACCATAGCACCTAGTCAAAAAATAATAAAAAAATAAAAAAATAAAAAAATAAAAAAATAAAAAAATAAAAAACCATAGCACCTAGTCATTTATTTTTTGGAATTAAATATCAATCTAATTCCATGATTCAATATTTAAATTCTTTAAACCAAACGGGCAAATTTTATTTTATTCATAAATAGTTTTAATTTTACAACTTTAATTTGATGATGTGAGACTGAAGAAAATTAATTTTAAGTTGAGATAAAATCTAATTTTAAAATAAAATCTCTATACTTAAGTCAAGTATTAAATGGATAAATATTCTCAAATTTAACTAATTAACTTAATCAAGCAGGCTTGAGTAGTTATAACTAAATTGACTCAATCCAATAACTAATGCAACTGACTACATAAGGTTCAATTGAACCAAATAAGGAGTGCAGGATCGACTTTAATGTGTCTTTGGTAAAGTAGATTATAAGTTGCTGCAACTCCATAGGTGTTGGCACCAATCCTCCTGGGGTAGAAAGAACTCGACCCCATTGAATAGGAATCAACTCCATTGTGCTATCTCTCCAAGATATTTGGATCAATTTGTTGCAACTCCTGTCTGGTAACCAATAAATCCTCTAATAGAAACAAACCCTTCCATCGAATCAAACACTGTTAGTATCCTTGATTTTGGTTAATACTACCCACTCATCTAGAATTGGTTCAATTTGCTTTTATGTGTGTTTGGTTGGTGGATACTTAGGTACTACCTATTCAAAATGGATCACGGGGTATTGCCGCTAGTTTTTATATGCTATCAGGTCTTAAACATTGATAGTTGAATTGATCCCTAGTTTCGGTGGTAAATTCGGAACATATGCATTCAATCTAATATTCTTTAAAATCGAAATGAGCATGTTTCACGAGCTTGTATTTCTTGACGAAATGAGATGGGAATCGCTCTGGTCTAACTTGAATCATTACAGAGTTTCAGAAAATTCTTGCACATGCCTATATGAATTTGCTAATTTTTTATATGTATCGGTACTTATACTTATTTTCTTACTGATCTCATGATGCAAGCCCCTAATGTACTGTGCAAATACTCGATAGATTCAGATGTCCTAACATGCATAGGTAAAGGTATGAAAATTGTAGGAGTTCTAGGCTTGTTACCATACATGATTTTGAATGGGCTCATGCAAACTCAATTCGAGGCATTATGATATCTTAATTTTGATCATTTCTATCAATCAGACATTTAAGAAGTTCCCCATACTATTATTAACAACTTCAGTCTAACTATCAATTTGTGGTTGAAAAGCAGCGAAAAATTTATGCTTAGTTCCTAACATAGAGGATTTTAAAAACGTTACTCATGAACCTTACATCTTTATAAGAAACGATGGACTTACGTATATCATGCATCTTTAAAACTTCGTCAAGAAAAAGACTATGCTATTTTAGATGCTTCACATGTTTTGAACAAGGTAAAACATGTGTCTTCTTCGGCAAAAGGTCAACTACAATGCAAATGGAATCGTCTCGTGATGGTGTGAGCTAGCCCAAGAACGAAATCCATACCCGATGTCTTACTAAGGATGATTAGGCTCTAGAAGAGGGTTGTATAGATCTGTATTCTTTCTTTGTTGTTTTGCAATAGTATAAGTTTTATACTGAATAATGATACGTGCTACATCACTTGTCAGGCCTAGCCAATAAAGTTGATCGTCAATAGCCTCGGTTGTTTTCTTCCTCCCAAAATGACTAGCAAGACCTTTGGTATGAAGCTCTCAAATCATGAAATATCTAATGAAGGCATTGGCAACTTACAACTTCAAAATAAATATCTCTCTTGTAAAAGGTGATTTAGATACTCTCTATATGATCTATCACGTAACACTGCATATATGTAGCTCTAAAGTCAAGACAATCCTTATAGGTCTTTGAGTTTGTTGAAACTAGCAGCTTCAATGCTCATGGTGGACAGTAAAGAGATTTGATCTCTAAAAGTGTCAGTTACTCTATTATCAACTTACTCTATGCTTGAGTACAAATGTGTACTTTTGAAGAAACTTAATTCATTTGGTATTTTGTGAATTAAGTTTTCTTTGTGAGCTCACGTACCTAAAGCCTCGTGATCAGAAAAGAGAATAAGCTTCTGCAGCAGGAGACCATGTTTCCAATATCTAAGTACCAGAATTACAGCATAGAAGCATAGAACATCTCATTATATATGGAGTATTTTTGTGTTACCTCATTTAATTTCTCGCTAAAAAAAGTTGCACGGTAACTCTCCTGATCGTGCACTCTATCAATTCCTATTCCGAAGCATCGCAGGATACTTTAAAGATTTTAGCAAAGTCTGTAAGTTTTAAATACAATAGCCTCATACATACGCGTTTTAATTTTACTAAAGGCTGTTAGCTGTCTTTTCCCAATGAAAGGATTCTTTCTAGTCAGTGATAGGAGCCATAATGATACTAAATTCTCATATAAAAGAATGATAGAAGGTAGTTTAAGCATGGAAGCTATGTAATTGAAAATATTGTGAGGTAATAGCCATTCAGATATGACTCACCTTCTCGAGATTAACAAAAACAACCTCGGGAGAGAGTTTGAAACTCAAGAAGAAAAATTGATCAATAGCAAATGTGTACTTCTTTAAGTTTGTGTATAAAGTCTCCGTTTTAAGGACCTGAGTGATTTGATGAAGATGGTCTAATTGCTCTCTTTTAGTCTTACTAACAATAAAGATGACATCAAAGTATATCACAATGAATATGTCAGTGAAAGATAGTAATACCTGATTCATCAGTTGCATTATCACACTCATTTGGTAATCCTTGTTGTTGGTTGGAGGTATCTACGATACAGACTTGTGCAACTCTTCCCAGAGTGTTGTCCTTGTATAAAGATTGGCCCATTGAGGCCTCGACCGTATCGAGTTTGGATTCCACCCACATTCGCTCCCCTCCTAGATTTCTCGGTGAATAGAAGTTGTACCTTGGGCACTCGTTGTGATGCTTCATTTCTTCTCGTACCTGAGTTGTGCCTGGACACCATCTGCTCAACTGCCTTTAGCCATGCTTGTTTGAAGCCAACTAATGTTGAGATGTTCCTTGGTTTATCAAAATCACCCTAGAAATGAAATTTTTGCTCTTTGGTGAAGGCCAGTCTCAAGTTGCATGTTCAGTTCTTTTTTTTTTTCAACCATAAGCAATGGATTCGTGCTTCCTCTGTTGGGGATTACGATGAAAAGAGCTAATGGGTTTTCTTCATTGATGTCTGTTTGGCCATAGGATTGCATATGTTCCTCCATTACATCATCCTCCTCAGTGCTAGTAGCTGCCAAAGCTTCCAAGTTCTTGCTACTAGTCAGTGTTGGATATGCCTCCACCATTGCTTCTATGCTAGCCCTTGACCTCAGGGCTGGCTACAGATGCCAGCCATATGCTGGCAGTGGGGAGTTGTGTCTCTCACTTTTCTTCGTCTCACCTAGTTTTCCCAATTGGAGCTGCGTGCTGCTAGGGTTTTGTCCCCCCTAGTGAAGGTTCTATTCAAAACTCTTTTAACCACTTTTGTGCTGGGGATTATTGCATTAATAGAGTTGACCCATGTACTTGTCTTTTCTGCAGCTTCTTGCTTATAAAGCTTTACAAAGTACTCTTATGGCAAGCCCTGTTCATGGATGTAATCTGCACATTGTTATAGCGTTTCCATGTATTAAAGATGATTATCTAGCTGCCATGGTTGTTGTTTTGCAAGATTCTTATGTCAGGGATTGTCACATGAATAGTGTTGACGTAAATATTTTTGTTGTCTGCACTTTCATGAGGATGTAAATGGCTGATTCATGTGTCTGTATTCATTTTGGTTTCTTGATGGTAAAGTTTTGCAAATGATTAGTAGGATTTAGCAACAAATTTTTATCTAGTTATTCCTTGGATTCAACTGAAGAGTCCTGTATCTATTAAAGAAAACTAATTACCCGGCACATACGATTAGTTCATTTCTTTAGGCACAGCTGAGGTTTTATACAGATGCCACATTAGCATCTACTACCTCTAGTTACGCCTGCACTTTGAAATTACTGTTTTACTGTTTGGATTCCTGCATAGGTAAGGCATTTTGTCGTCTTCCATTTTTCCATTTGCTCAAATTTTCATTGTTCATCCATTATGATGTTAGATTTTGAGAAAACTATTGCAAGGAATATCAAATGCTCCCCTACTTTCCATAGAAAATAATTTGATTTTATTTATATAGGCGTTTCCTGTTTTGGTTCCATAATTCTAGTGGGCATGTAAGCAGATAGGTAGTAAATACTAAGTTTAAATTCTTTATCTTTTGTATTTTTATACATTTATTGTTGTTGTTACTATTTTGGGAATTCTATGTAGCTGACTTGGTTTTTCAATTCCACAAATCTTTGCTACTTTCAGGCTGGGAACATACTTGTTGACACTAATGGAGCTATCAAATTGGCAGACTTTGGTGTGGCTGCTTGCATGTTTGACACTGGGGATCGACAACGATCACGAAATACTTTTGTGGGGACGCCATGCTGGTGCGATCTGGATGCATAGTTTTATTCTGGCCAATGAACTGCAATAGTTGGTTTTTGTTTTCACTTTTTATTTCAATTTGATGTGCACTTTTATCAACTTCTTTTCTTTTTTTAATAGGATGGCTCCAGAAGTTATGCAACAGTTACATGGATATGATTTTAAGTAAGTTGCCTACTCTTCCTGTTGTAGTAAAGCTTCTTATTCTGCAAGTCGTTTGGTGATTTGTTCCATTAAGTATTTTTTCTTTTTTCTCTCTTTTTTGTGAATTTAATGTATATTCTTATAACAGAGCAGACATTTGGTCATTTGGCATAACAGCATTAGAACTTGCCCATGGACATGCTCCATTTTCGAAGTATCCACCAATGAAGGTGAGCTTTGATAGTGGAAGTTTTTGTGCATTTTTTGCTAATTCTTGTTACGCTCACCTAATAAATCAATTTGGCTCACTCTAGGTGTTACTCATGACCCTACAAAATGCACCACCAGGTCTTGATTACGAGAGAGACAAGAAATTTACTAAGGTCAATCTTTCATCTTTTTTCTATGCTTAGCTTTTAGAAGAATCATACCCACCACCTTGTTATTGGAGGAGGCTTGGGGCAATACAACTCGAGCACTTGCTCGATGGTAAATTTGTTCTTACACAGTCTTGGTTTCTTTGACTGTCATTCTTTGCAGTCTTTTAAAGAGATGGTTGCTACATGCTTAGTGAAGGATCCAAAGAAGCGCCCCGCTTCAGAAAAGCTTCTAAAGCATCATTTTTTCAAACATGCTCATTCAAGTGAATATCTAGGACGGACTATTCTTGATGGCCTTCCCCCTCTTGGAGATCGTTTTAGGGCATTAAAGGTTTTATCATTTACGTGGATTCTTGTGCTTTAGTTTTCGAGAAAATCATTTTCATAGTTTACATTCTTTGTTTAGGTAAGAGAGGGTGATTTACTGCAAAACAGGGTTGATGAAGAGAAAGAGCAACTTTCACAGGTAAACATATTGCATAAATTGTAGCTGTTCTTTCATCGCATATGCTATCTATATTTTGTTATCAGTGTGTATAGCTACCTATCCTTGTGTTATTATTTGAATGTAGTCTTGTAATCACAAAAATTGAAGTATGACTGTTGCATGGCTTTGTTATACTTTGTCTGATATGATTGTCCAACCTCTCAGATTACCTTTAAAAATGCTTCTGCTTAACGCTCTTGACGTAGCTCTGTCATTTTATTGTGCCATAAGACAGCACAAAAGTCATTAATTTTCAGAAATCTTTCTCCAGCACCTACATGTTGGAGTCATGCTCTGTTTTATGATTCTGGTTTTGGTAAATGTGGATTTGGTTTATTTTGTCTTTTAATTTAAAATCCTTTCCATAATTGTGCCTTTTGGAAACTCATGTAGACTTTTGACGAGGCATACATTTATATTAGTGGAGGCCAGATGCATTACTTTATAGGTATAATAATTTTGTAGATTGCAACTGTCATGACATTTAAATTGGAATGAAAAGCTTCGTACTAATACTTGTATGGATTGTAGCATTTAATAATATGGGTGGTTCAAGATAACAAGTTAAACGATGCTAGTGCTCGAGTTGTCATCAAACATCATTATTCCACATATGGGAAAGCATTTATGCTATTGTCAGTCTTTCAATTTGTATTGTTTTTTATCACTTATCTTCAAATATCTGTCATCTCAGAAGAAATTAAATCCTAATTATAATGGTGGGCTGAATTCATTAACTACTAAACATTATAGCAAAGCACCAATGGGAGTTGAAAATGAAGTTACTGATGGACTTAGTCGGTTTGTGGGTATACTTCAAAACATGAGAGTTGAGATCCTTTGTTCTGATTGATTAAGGATGAATATGTTTCCTATCCTAATTTTAGAGAATAAAGCTGTTGATAGACTTAGTCATGTTGTAAGTGTACTTCAAAGAATGAGAGTTGTGATCCTCTATTCTATTCGGTTAAAGATGATTACAGTTCCTTGCCCTAATTTTAGTGAGATATTTTTGCCATACTATTAGTGAGAATTTTTAGAAACCCAAAGGGGGTATCATCATGACTGAAATTTTATTTATTTATGATGATTATTTGTTTAGGGAAATATGACTATGCATTCCTCACACCTCATTCTAGAAGGTTTATGTTTAGGAAACAAATGCAAGCAGCTTGGCCAATTTTGGTAGAGATAAAGTTGTTGCCCTAGTGTCTCATAAATTTTATGGAGATGTCAAAGAATAATTTCTTAGTTGGCCGAAAGCAAAAAAAAGTCTATATTCCACTATTTGTACTAGTGTACCATTTTTTCCCTTGGATGGATTAGAATATGGATTTTGTGTTAGGGTCACCTAAAACTATTAGAGGCATAATACCATTTTTTTGTTAGATCTATTTTTAAATTGGCACATGCCGTTTTATGAAGTAACTAGAATGATGCATCACACTTCGTGTAGACCAAAAATGAAGGACCCTATGGTATGTTTGATTGGGAAAAAAAGCTGAGGAATAAACTTGTGGATTTTTTCGAAATACATATGTGATGAGAAGAAATAAAGTTATGTTAAAAGTTATGCTAGTGATGTGGAACGAAATTGAAGATGAAATAAAAAATTTACATTATTAGTATTTAATTAGCAATTTATTTTAATTTAGTCCTAAAATATTTTCAAAATATAATTTTATGATAAACAAGTATTTTTTTTAAAATTTTATAAATTAAGTTATTTAAAATTAAAATTTAATTGGATCATTAATAAATAAAAATTTATTTATTAGCTTAGGGCTTTATCAATTCAAATTTAATGAATCAGATCCGAGGTTCAAAATTAAATGAGATTCTCACAAAATAAAAATCCAACTGTAATTCCTTACTGAATTTTGTGATGATACATGAAGCTGAACCTAATAATCCAAGTGAGAAGTAATGGTTTCAATTAAAATCGATTAATCGATATACATAGGGTTGGTTAAAAAAAATTACCTCAATTTCAAATCAAAAAACCCAAGTGTAAATCATCACTTGCATTGACTAGAATAGGATCAAGATGATGGGCGTGGTTTGGATCACTCTGGCTCCGGTCAAATGAGTTGTGTGAAGGGGGCCTCGTGTGGTGTGGTAAAGGAAAATTGTGTAAATGTGGCCATCAGGTGACATCGTATAGGGGCCAGCACAGGTAAAGCACAAGGAGGAAGCTGGTTGCGTACATGCTTGCACATGTAGACTGTGGTTGGCTTGCGTGTTGTTTGTGCAAAGGTCTTACAACATGCATGCATGGGTTGTGAGCAAGTACAGTGGCTGCTTACATGTCTCGTGCATCTTGGAGGGCTTTTTGTAGTCGAGTGAGTGAGAAATGAGATTTTGATGTGGACAAAGAAAACTATTATGAATCCCAAGGTTAGTTGGCGATGGGTGTGATAGAGATGTATGAGGCAAGTAGTAGTTGGAATCTGCGGCTAGGGTTGACCACTGGACCAAATTAGATTGGTTTCAGATCAACCGGCTGGCTGGAGCTGTTTGTAATCATTTTCGGCTGGTCTGATTAGCCAAGCAGTGAAACCAAACCGAAACTGGTTTCGGACTGGTTTTTGTTTATGGAATCGGTTCTGATTCACTAGTTTTGATTTGGTTCCATTTAATACCTTTTAATTTTTTAAAAATATTTTTATAGTCAAATGAATAATTCTTATAAAATATATTAAGCTATGAAGAGTAATTAATTTAAAAGATAATCACAGATCTCAATTCTAAAACCTCACTAAAATTTCTTACAAATATGGTCCGAAAATTTTTTATGATGCTTCCTCCAAACTACACTATATATATATATATAACACTTATTTTATTTTATTTTTCACTTTATATATGTATTGCACACATTTTCATGATTTATTTTTCATTTTGTACTTGTAATTTTTAACTTTATTGGTTTAATTTCCACCATATATATTGAATAGAACCCTGGGCACCTAACTCATGCACAAAAAATTTTAATTTTGTGGTTTTGCTAATAAATATTTTTTCTATAAACTTATGTTATATAATTTAAAATTAAATTGTAAAACGGTATATTAAAATAAGTAGTTTTTATTTATATATCATTGTCAAAATGGTATTCATATAAACTACTCAAATTTCTTTTTTTAATATGAACTACTCAAATCTGTTTTTTTCAATTCTAAAATTATACTTTGGTCATATTTTTTAAGAATCTTAAAAGTAGCTCCAATATTGTTTTTA
This sequence comes from Apostasia shenzhenica, assembly GCA_002786265.1. Classification (NCBI taxonomy): domain Eukaryota; kingdom Viridiplantae; phylum Streptophyta; class Magnoliopsida; order Asparagales; family Orchidaceae; genus Apostasia; species Apostasia shenzhenica. The sequence goes on from KZ451979.1 coordinate 2,999,507, forward strand.
TATTTACTTTACATTCAAAGTTTAATATAAAAGTTAACTTTATTCCACATTTTATATAAAATTTAATTTTACTTCTCTTTTTTTTTTCAAAACAATTAAACTTGTGTGAAAGGTGCACTCAACTGTAGGAAGCCAAATGTAATTTTTTCATTTGAAAAGCTATAAATGCAGTAATTAGTAATCTTATATACAAATTTAATATCCCTCGAGTGAAGATGGAAGTTGAGATAGCTTGTCGAATAATGCCTCTCAAAAATGTCATAATTGAAGAAAGTGTTTTTTGGAAAGGAATCTACCTGAAGAAAAAGGATTCGATCAAGGAAGGAAAATCGAATTGTCTTGTAGAGGGATAGATGTTGAGCAAGATGGATGTATGGATCCCTAAATTAGAGAATAGAGAGGAAATAATGGGATACAGACCTTTAGGGCTTCTCATGGCAAAAATGGCTAAGAGACGATGCAGAAAACTTCATTTTCTTATCATTGACATGCTGCAGTTTGTGAAACGGCAAAGCGACTGAGAAGTTAGCAAACTTCGTTTTCATGGCCCTATCTTGCCCCTTTGCTTAGCAAGATATAATTTCATTTTATGAATTCCACCACCTCTAATAGTCTTGTTTCAAAATATATACATGAGAATCTTTTTCTCATCATTTTGTTTTGCTTTACTTGCATTATTCCATGTAATATCATTTTTTGCCTAGCTATCTATAATGGTATCGATGAATTTGTATTGATGATGGTGCACAAGTACTATTCTCTATGATTTTACTACTATTAAAATCAGAAAGTGCTTATCACAAATCATACAAAATTTCATCAAGCAAATTAATTGTCAACTAAAATTGATACTAAATTATTGCAATAAGTGAAGACTGAGATATTATTAAGCATGCAGTAAACAACATAAAGTTGAGCAAGATGGATGTATGGAGCCCTAAATTAGAGAATAGAGGGGAAATAATGGGATACAGACCTTTAGGGCTTCTCATGGCAAAAATGGCTAAGAGACGATGCAGAAAATTTTGTTTTCTTATCATTGACATGCTGCAGCCTGTGAGACGGCAAAGTGGCTAAGAAGCCAGCATTGCAGCTTTGTTTTGGAAAGCTTTCACTATGCAAGATGACAAAGAAGATGAAGTTGTGACTACGCAACAGCCTCATTTTCGCCACACGAGGCGGTGTGGCTTGCGCTCTATGAGATAGGAAATTGGAGTTTTGCGAATCTGCGAGATTCAATTGGGTTAGTGGGGGAGATGCAGAGAGTTATTTAGACGGTAAATTAAAGCATTATCGACTGACCCTACCATCATATCTTTTAGCTGCTGAATCAAGAACCACGCAGTTCTTTTCAGTTCAACATTTTTTTCAGGTTTTACTCGGTTTAACTAAACAATGATTTTAAGTATAGCATTCCTCGGACTGTTTTCTTGTTTGTGGTTGAACCGGCCAATTTGGTCTGGGTTTAACTGCATGGCCTCCTAGTGACTGAACTTGGAAGCTAGAAGAAGAGTGAAAGAGAGACTTGAGCACTTGAAACCTTAAAGTTGCTGAAAACACTTTGATTAATCTCCTCTTGATTGCTTTTAATCCCTTGGAATGTAGGATGAATGGGAGTGATGACTAAGAGCAATTAATTCAAAAAGGCAAGAAACACCCTCCAGTCAACTTCATTTCAATATTTAGGTGAGGATCTAAAGTTACAAAAAATTGTTGTTAGGCAGCCCTTGATTAATCAAGTGTTCGATTAAGGATCTAGTTGTTATGTCTCAACGAATCTAATTTCAGACTACTTTAATCGATCAACTGATTAATCAAATCTAATGATCGTCCACTCCCAACAGTACCTTATTTTTGATCAATCAAGGAGCTTGATGTCACTTGATCTATCAGATAACCAAAAGACTATTAACTCAAGTTTGAGTTGATTGAAACCAAATGCAATCAATCCAATTGTGATCAACCACAACCTTATAGGATTTAAATGTTCAAAACACCATCCAATCCTATATTAACATACAAGGTCAATCTCACAATAAAACTACTAATCCTTGGTCAATTCTCCAATTTGAATCAATCTTCATTCTAAAGTACAATGATGAAGCTCTAACGCGTACTTAATATACTCAACTTTATCACAACTAATATAATCTTAATATCCCTTAGTAAACTCATTAGTACATAATTAACTTAAATAATTTATAAATATCAAAATTCAATCTACTAAAAAGGAGGAACCAACACCAATTACAACATTTGCTATTTTAAGTTACAAATGAGTATCTAAGACATAGGCTCGAAATTCTTTTTTATTATGCTATCGGATCTATATTGTAGATTGAACATATTTTTTTATACTGGAGTCGTGTTAAATTCTTAGAAATGATAGAATCATGGGTGAAGTAAATAGGTCCCTATACTTCCATGCAATGTGCAAATGGTCCATGTTTAAAAATCTGACTAAATAGGTCTTGTGTTTTTTAAAATTTTCGATTTAGTTCATTTTATCTTAGGAGTCTTTAAGTTATTGTGAAAAGACATTTTTGCTCTTAAATGACTTCATGAAAGCCCTTTCCCATGTCTTCTATATCTCTCTATCTTTCTATACATACATATATTTATATATATGTGTGTGTGTGTATATAGCCAACACATGCTAGGGTTTGGCTTGACTTGAGATCTACTCGAGTTGACTCGAGTTGAGTTTGGAATCAACCACTTGAGCTTGAGATTCTTTTGGAGTCGAGTTCAAAGTAGGATCTGCACACCAGATACAAACTCAAAACAACTTGAAATGTTGAAATAGTAATAATTTTTTATATTTAATTTTTATATTTATGTATATATATTGAATTTATTATAAATAAAAATTTATATTTATACTCAGATTGAATGACTTGAAATAAATTAATTTTAATTACATTTGTTTGTGGACATACAGTATATTATTATTCATAAGGAATTATTAATATGTTGTGCATGCTCAAAATTCATTTTAAGTCGGCTCGAGTTTGAATGATGTCGATCGAGCTGGCTCAACTCAATTGACAATGGTACATTGGTGACAAAAGAAGGAACTACATTAAAGCTCCTCAAACACTGGTAATAGCCGAAAAAATTCTTGCCAAAATGAATTTAGGGACCTGTAGGGGAAGTGGGAAAAATTATGCTTAAATAGAGGGGGCCAGGGGCAATTCTGGTATAAAAAGAGTTCAAGGGTTCAATTTTGAACTCCTAAGGAGGCAAACATTCTTTTTACACGGCAACCATTAAAAAGAATCTAAGGTGAAATCTAACAAAAAGTATATGTTTGTTGGGTTTTTAAAAGCCTGAATCTGCTTGCACATTGCATGAAACTATAGGGAGATGCTTATTTTTAAGCTTCAGAAATAATGAAAAATACTAAGGCATGCTGGAAAATGCTTCTTTATCCCTGTTCTGATTTGATTTTGTCACTTATCATCCAACTATAGGTGTCTTTAATTGTTCGTCATTTTAAACAGTTCATTTATCCACTGGTTGTAGATGTTGACAGAATGAACTAATTTGATCTTGTTAGTGCAGCGTGAATATATTCGAGGCATTAGTGCTTGGAATTTTAACCTAGAAGACTTGAAATCCCAGGCTGCCCTAGTAAGTAGATAATCTGTGTCTATGCTTGGCGTAGCCATTGGAAAATCCAATATGGAAGTAGCTTGGTTTTGCAGATCCAAGATGAGAATCTCAATCCAGAAGAACTAGCTGAAAACAAAGCAATTAATTATGGACTCGATGCTGTTGGATCAGTAAGTTTGCAAAGCTGACTTCTATCCCTCATAAAGTTGATTTTGATAATATTATCCCTTCCAGGAAGGTAAATGGCATGAAAGCTGTTCCACAATACATACTTTATGTAACTTCTAGAAAAATACTGGTTCTTAAACATTTCATTGATTGCATTAGGTTTCACTATCTTTAGGGTTGCATCTGACATTTTATTCTTTTTACTAGGAAGAGCTGCAAGACCTTCGAGATATTGGCGGTTTACTTGTGTCTACATTTCCCTTGCATCCTCTTAAAGCACTTGAGTATGTATTCTTGTTTCTATTGTAATCAAGTGAACCATTCGTTATACTGATTTATTGGGTAATTCTTAGAAGTAAAGGCTGATTTTTTTTTAATTATGTTTGAGTCATCATTATTCGTATCAATGGCTTTCATTTTATTGTTGATTTTTTTCTATTTTGTGCTGTATGTGGTTTTAATTGTTATTCATGCAGAACATTTTTGTACGACGTTTAGCCAAGTTGCTTTTGATTAACTTTTCTTCATATCTTTGTTCTTCAATATTTTCTCCATCCTTACTAGTGCATCATCTGCAATACTGTAAATGACCTAAATCCTTTTTTTATTGTTTTTTTTCCTTGCTCCTCCCTTTTCCATGATATATTTATTCCTTGCTATATTATTTCTATTTTTATTTTACATCTATCTCAACATTGTTGTTTTGCAAACCTGATTTCATTTCTAGGATCATACCAGGCATTGCTAAGATTGATGATTTGCTGGAAAAACCTTTTCTATGTTTGATTATATTTGACAATGTTATTTAATAGCTGATTTGTGAAGTTTATATTCTGTAGAGGTTGTTTTGATCTTTCCGAGGATGAAGCCAAAGATGCAAGCCCTGAGAGGCAGATTGCAATGAGGCTAGACCAAAAATCATTGAATTTACTGCAGCAGGCACCAGATAAAGTGGATGTAGAATGTAAAAGGTCATTTGATGAGAATTCGGAGAACAAATATTCTGAGCCTAGAAACTTCAATGTCACTGGACTGCAGAAATTTTGTAGGGGTTCGCTTCTACCAGAGCAAATGCTGTCACCTGTGAGGACTAATGCTGGGATGAACGAGAGGTATATCATTGTTAGGTAGATCATGTTACTTTTTATTTCATTCTACCAGAAGTTGTATATTACTTTATTGCTTTTTTTTCTGAGGACTCTGTCAAGGGGTGCATTTATTCCCATTCCCAATGCTTACTGACTACAGATAGCTGTGACATGTTGGAATTGGTCTACATCTAATGCTGCCATATATCTGCTTGTCCTGTTAAACAGATCTTGAAATTTGTCCTTCCAGTGATTGAATATCATCAGTGAACAAGTAGCTTCTTATTCCTTCATTCTTATCAGTAGAAGAAAATTTTGTTTTTTAATGGAAGACAGTACACGTTTTTTAGGTAGTAGAAAAATCAGAGATCTATTATGTGACAACCGAAAACTGTGTGCATGTACCTATAAGAGAACATGTAAATGTGTTGTTGTGCATGCTTGATGGAGATGTTTGGGTGCTCTATGGTTTTGTCTACTGATTGATGGCTATAACTTACCATGTATATTAAACTGGTTTGTTTGAGTGAGCTTCAAATAATTTCATTTATTCCATAAATTGCATAATATTGTTTTGACGTTTGTAATATGATATTTTTGAGCGAGCTCTTTTAATGCGCTTATGCTGTAACATTTACATTTTCTTTATCTAAATTTTTAAATCAGCAGTTTTGGTAATTTATTACCAAAACGTTTGTCACCGTAACTGGGTTTGAATGACCAATCTCAAGCATTAGTGCTTCAACCTTTATATGTTAAATACATTATTGGTGAATTGGTTCTGTACTTTTTTTTTGATCAATTATATATATTTTATTATGTTTGAAGTTATTTAGCTGAATAAATGCTAGGGATGAAGTATATCATAAACAGCATCAGGAAAGGAATTACAGTGGGCCCTTATTAAGTCGTCAATCCCATAACCATTCACCTGGTATGAACTTTATGCATTGCTTCATGCTATTATTTACACGAAATATTTCATCTTACAATTATGTGTCATTTACTAAATTTTTCTTCCCTTTTTGATTTGGCCGTATCATGTTCATAAAGTGGATGTGTATGATGAATCATCAGATGGCAAAATAATACAACGTAAAGGGCGTTTCAAGGTTACTTGTTCAGATGTTGGAACCAAGGTATTTATTAGACCAGTCTAGATATTGTTTTGGTTTAGTTCATAATTATTTGATACTCTGTCCCTATAGTGTCTCACTCTCACCACATATGCTTGGAGTTCTTTCACCTCACGACATATGCTTGGAGTTCTTTCACCTCACCACATTTGCTTGGAGTTCTTTCACCTCACCACATATGGTTGGAGTTCTTTCACCTCACCACATGGATTTGATTTGGATGGATAGACGAGAATTGAAAATTTTGATATTTGACGTGATTGACGGCAAATTAGCTTGATTTGAAATTCATTTTTAATATTCTATTTTAAGTAGAAATTTTAAATTTCAAACTAATTTATTTATCCAGTTTCCTTTTGGAGCATTTCTTATTTCATATTTGGTAATTTGTTCTGATTATGTTTTTCAATTTCCTACTGTCATATTTGTATGTGGTCTATATATAGAGCCTCAAGCTCTTATATTTTTTTAATCCTATAATGAATTTTTTTTGAGTTTTTATTGCGTTATATCCTAATGAACGGAATGATCGAGGTCTTAGTGAAAATCCTTAAATACCTTAAAGAAATTTAAGGTATTTCTCTAACATCATCATATATGACAAAATAAACTCAAACCACAAATTTACATCACAAGCCCTTTAGGGTAATTTCCCAAAACCCTAAATTTTTAATATCTTTCTCTCTTGACTGCCCGCACTGCCTTTCTCTATATGCTCAAGAAATGAAAATCAACAAGTGTACTGAACATTGGAAATTTTTTTTCTCTTAAGGTAGATTAGAATCAGATTTTATTCTAAAGGAGTTAACTTTAAGACTTTAGAGTTTCTAAGGATTGACGGTTGCCTATACTATAGTTAATTACCCATCTCTTTATCGGAGAATGGTACTTTTGATTAAGAGAAGAATCAACTACTAAACTGATGGCACAAAGACAAATTGGGATGAAGGAAGATCCCTGTCAAAATCCCGTAGTTGTATCGTCTAGGGTTCCACCAATAATCCTAATTCACTTAAACCTTTGGCCAGAAGGTTAAGAATGATCCGTTAAGAACTATGGATTTCATCGTCTGGAGACATCCTAGTGAATTAAGATGGAATTTAACACAAAGTCATTTGAGATTTGGACTCTATCAGGCTTCTACGAATACAGTGATTAAAATGCCTAGGATTGCTTAATCATCATAGTCATAGATAATTTGAATGTGCTAAGGGATTTAGAAGAACTTAGCACTGGAGTTGTAACGTAAAACTTAGTTACATGTATATATATATATAAATAATATTTTTTATTTTTTTAATTGATCTGATTTCGAATCGTCTTGATTTGATCTTATTATGACTTAAGTTTGGATTGATAAAAATCCCGAAAAATAAGCATAGCTTATTAGGTTGCCAAGTCAAGTTTGATTCTATCCAAAATATGATTCAAGTTTCGAGCATTCTTCGATCTTCGAGCAAAATTTAGTCATATTCCCATGCTTTTGAATTTAAGATATTGGGCACTGGGTAAATGAATTCTAAGTTCATTGCTTATATCTAATTTTAATGTTTTAGGGCCTAAATAAAATGTTTACAAGATACAGGTACTTGTAGTTACACCTTTGTTGACCTAAATATGACATGATTTTGGGTTCTTTCACTATAATTTTGAATATGGTGCATCGTAGATTAGATGTTCTCATGTGCAGCATCAAATTCCCAAAGTTAGGACTTAAAAAAATATTTATGAAAATATTGGTGCTTCAATGTAATTGTACCATTGATGTCCTTAATTACAACTTGGCAATCAAAAGTTCTTTAATAAGTCAACTTTGAAGGACAAGGATGGTGGGGACACAGATCAGCATCGAATCGGATGGCTAGGATGACATCATGTGCTGAATCAGAATTCAAATTCAAATTCAAATTAATTAGAGCTATTAGAGATTTCCATATTAGCTTTATTTGATTCAGAGCATATCTGGAAGATTTGAAAACTCACCACATTCGGAGCTGATTTTATTTTATTGTAATAGAATTTTCCATATTTGCTTTTATTTATTTGGTATTTTATTTTCTGCATTTAATATTGTATTTTCAAATTTCTACATGGGATCTCTCTATATAAAGAGGTTGTCTTGCATTGTAATAGATAGAGTATTGTGATGAATGAAATTGTGTTTGAGTTTTCTCAGAGCCGTTAGATCCCGAGTTAAGGGTCATAATTCCGGTGAAGGAAAGGTAGGGTTAGAACCTTTGGTGAGAATCCTCAAATTAGCCTAGTTATCCACTTTTCAAAACAAAAAAAAAAAGAAACTTCAAAGCTCTCTCCACTCGCAGCACCGTCGGCAGCTCAGCCCGACTCGTACGGAAA
>KZ451979.1:3007893-3028364 GCA_002786265.1 Apostasia shenzhenica
CAAAGAAACTTCAAAGCTCTCTCCACTCGCAGCACCTCGCAGGCTCAGCCCGACTCGTCCGACCGGCGGCAGTTCCGCGTAACCTCCTTCTGCGTCTGCTTGGTCTCGCCTAGCCTCGTCGCCGCGCCTCGCCTGCAGGCCGGGCTTCGCCTCGCGCCTGGACCTGCGCTGCGCTTCGACCGTGCTCGCCGCTGTTTGGCCGAGCTCGACGCGTAGAGTTTAAGAAGTTCTGGCTTCCCTGCGCCACCGTGGGGCGGCCTTGGCCGCTACATTGCTCCCGGCACGCCTTGCCTGCTTGCCCAGCCGTGCCCCGCTGCGCCCTGCTCTAACGCCCGCTGACTGCGTGCGCCAGCGCCTGCACGGCCTGGGGACGCGCCGCGCCTCAAGATGCTCCGACGCGTCGCGCGCTCCCGCGCGCCCTGCTCCGCTCGCCAGCAACCTGGGCGCCCGCGCGCCCGCTCACGCACCCAACCTTCGGCCGGCGCTCCCGCCGCCCTCACGCGCCGCCCACCGCGCGCTCCCCGCGCCTTGCCCTTGCGCCCGTAGCAACGCAGCCCGCGCGCCCGCCCCCGCCCGCCTGCGTTAGCATGCACCGCCCGCGCGCCTGCCGGTGCCTCCGCCCGCGCATTGTTCAGGCTTTGTTCGCGCGCCCGCACTACTGATCAGATCAGTTTAATCATCTTAGTGCATCCTCTCCGCATTCAACTCGCTGGTAAATTCTTTTCCCCGAAACTCAAACTAATCTGATTATTCAATTTCTACACAAATCCTATTCGCTTAACTTGAATTATTATTTGGCTTCTAATTGTGTGACCCGATAATTTCTTGTGTGTTAATTACTGTTGGATTTATCTGTGAGACGTCTGGGCCTAAATTCCTGAACCTCGGATCTGAATTTACTGGAATTTAAATTGGACGCCTAATCTTAAATGATAAATTCTATTTATCATTACGATCCAATTTAATTTTATTGTAAAATATCTTAATTTACGGGATTCAAAAATCTTTATATCATATAATTTACCTAGAAAATATTTTTCTCTTAATTAAAATAATTTGCTAATCAATTTTGCTAAATATAAATTATCATTGACATCGTTTTCTCGTCTCGCATCAACTTGGTATCAGAGCCAGGTTGGAATAGGGTGCATTTAGGCATATTTATTTCTGTTTGCATATGCCCATTAGGTCTAGCTTCCCTATTCCCATGGATCCAAAATTAGAAGCTATGTTGACCGAGCTTATCGCAAGGTTTGACCGCATATCCACACCTAACAAACAACATGAGCCTAGATTAGTACCAATTGCTCTAATTCCTACTCTCATTGCCAGACCTATTGAGACTATAGGTGACCAATCTAGTTTCTTCGTGAAAGAAGTTTTGAATGAGTTCTCCACGGAGACCTTCATTCTTTCTGAAGCATTGGAACTTGATTCCTTACCTATATCCATTTATATAGCAGATCCTAGTTTAGCCGAAGAGTACGAAAAGTTTGAGGATGAGATGCACGAGGAGGATATATATAGGATAGAAGTTGAAAGTCAAGTTGAGAAAATAGTATAGAGCTGAGTCATAAAGAAAAATAGATCATAGATTCAATAAGAACCATTAAATCATTTTACTGTATTGATGACACTATCGATCACATTGAAATGATTATAGGTTACAATTATACAATCATTATGAGGTCAGTAGGTTTGATCTAGTTAAGCATACTTATACATATCCTAGATTTAGTAAAAACTCAACACCTATAGACCAATGTAGGCAGATGACGCGCATAAAACTGAGTGGTTGGCTACGCGAGCATTTAACTGGTGTTCTATACGATTCGCCAGATATTTTTGGAGAACGTTATGACATCTATTAGGAACCACATTTCTCGTGACTCTAACCTATTCTCCACATTTCTATAATCAGAATTAATTATCCCGTAAGCTTTAGTAACGTCATAAGTCCAGTCTGCATACATTTCATTTTTTTTAATATCTTAGATTTGAGTCTAGTCAGTATTTTTATTTGTATTTTGCATGTGTCAGTTTCTTTATTTATATATTAAATGAAATCAGTAAAATTAATGGTGAGCTATTATAATTAAGTGCAGAAAAATTTTCTAAAATATTTTATTATGATACTTTAAGATAATTAAATCTTCGAATTAATTTATTTGAAAATTTTTATTAAATTGGATCAACTGAATAAGTTTGAATATTATTATTAGATAATGGGAATAATTGATACTTTCAATATTTCAGATCTATTGGTTATCAGGACACAACAGTAATACCTAGTGAAGCAATGACCTTTTATTTCCTTTGAGTGTAGCTTTACCCACGAGAGTCCACAGCCAAAATCCACCTCAATAATTTTAGAGCTAATTGAATAAACTTATTGAGCAAGTAATTTTAATAGAATTCAATTATCAGTGATATTTGGTTTGGTGGAGAATTTTACCTTTTCAGGAGGCTCAAAGGTTACAGTTGATATGACCCACTCGAAGACACATGAGTCGCATGACCCATACTCGACGGGGTCGAGTTCCTCCCACATGGGGAGAATTGGTGGGGACACAGATCAGCATCAAATTCAAATTAATTAGAGCTATTAGAGATTTCCATATTAGCTTTATTTAAATTTGATTTGATTTGATTCAGAGCATATCTGGAAGATTTTAAGACTCACCACATTTGGAGCTGATTTTATTTTATTGTAATAGAATTAGTTCCATATTTGCTTTTATTTATTTGGTATTTTATTTTCTGCATTTAATATTGTATTTTCAAATTTCTACATGGGATCTCTCTATATAAAGAGGTTGCCTTGCATTGTAATAGATCTAGAGTGTATAGTGTGAATGAATGAAATTGTGTTTGAGTTTTTCTCAGAGCCTTTTTAGAATCCCGAGTATAAGGGGATCGAAATATTCGGCTGGTGAAGGAATAGAGGTCAGGGTTATTTGGTGGAATACTGTGCAAATAGCCTAGTATCCATTATTACAAACAATTAAAAGAAAAAAAACTTACCAAAGCTCTCTCCTACTCGCAGCACCTCGCAGTCTCAACCCCCGCCCGGACTCGTCCAAGCTTAATGCCCAGTTCCGCCTCTGGCGAAACGGGTCTCGCCTTAGCCTCGCCGCCGCCTCGCCTATGTCGACCGCGCGCTTCACCTCGACCGCGCGGTTCACCTCGGCCTTAGACCGCGCCTCGCCTTGACCGCGGCTTCGCCTCGCCGGGACCTCGCCTGCGCATCGAACGCGATGCCTACAGCCGCTGCCGGCGAGCGTCGAGTCGCGCAGTTCTGGCTTCCTGCGCACCGGCCTGCCCGCTCACATACTCCCCACGCTTGCCTGCTGCCCGCGTTCCCCGCTCGCCCGCCCCGAGTGCCACCGCGGATACCCGCTCGCAAACCGCGCGGGCCAGCGCCGTTTGTTAGGTTGCGCGCCCGGCGTCGCTGCGCCGCGCCCATGCCTGGGCCGGCGCTCCGACCGACCGCCGCCTTCACGCGACGTCCTTGCTTCGCTTGCCAGCGCCTGCGGCCCATTCGCGCAAGCCGCCCGCTCCACGCACGCAGCCTGTGCCGCGCGCTCACGCCGCCGCCGCACCTCCCTCGAGCCGTGCGCCCCCACCCGCGCGCTCCCGCACAGCGCCTCTGCCCTTGGCGTCACGCTCAGGCGCGCCACCGCCCGCGCGCCGCCCCTGCCAGCCCGTTTGCTTTCGCACGCACCCGCCCCTGCGCGCCCTGCCGGTGCTCGCGCCCGCGCACCGTCGAGCGTTTTGTCGCGCCCGCCCGCACTCGATCAGATCTGTAATCATCAGTGACTCCTCTCCGATTCAACTCGCTTGGTAAATTCTTTCCCCGAACTCAACTAATCTGATTATTCAATTTCTACACAAATTATTCGCTTAACTTGAATTATTTGGCTCTAATGTGTGACCCGATAAATTTCTTGTGTGTTAATGTACTGTGGATTTATCTGTGAGACGTCTGGCCTAAATTCCTGAACTCTCGGATCTCTGATTTACTGAATTTAAAATTGACGCCCTAATACGTAAATGATAAATTCTTATTTATCATACGATCCAATTTAATTTTTAATTTTAAAAATATCTTAATTTACGGGATTCAAAAATCTTATTTATCATATAATTTACCTAGAAAATATTTTTCTCTTAATTAAAATAATTTGCTAATCAATTTTGCTAAATATAAATTATCATTGACATCGTTTTCTCGTCCCGCATCAAAGGATCAATTTTAGCTAGTTTGTCCAAAAATTCATATTTAAGCTTCATTTGGAACCCAAACAAAATATTGGATAATTTTGGGGGCCTTTTTGCGAGCATGATGCTCACCCTAAACCTCTCCTACTAAAGATTCAGATGTAGGTGGAATATTCCTTTAAAGTATAAATCTTTATTTTGTTGTTTACGGGAAGTTTATTTATAGTTGGACCTAAATAAATTCTCATATTTGGAGGTCCTTGTTTGTAATTATTCAAAAACTTTCATTTTTGCAGTTGTAAAAATACTTGAGAGTTAAAATATCTCTCTATTTGAAGTGTTAGTTCTATAAATTTATTTAATTTTATCCTGTTCAGGTCTTAGATGAAATGGTTCATAATTAGAAGACCTTCTATGTAATTTTACAGTATTCAACTCTAAGGCTCTGTTTGGCAATGGCCAAAAAATCATGGCTAAAATTACCCATCATCAAAATCTTAAATTTATTTTTAAAAAACTTAAAAAAATTATTTTATATTTCATCTCACACAAATTCCAACATTAAACAATCAATTTATTTCACATCCAACACAATTCTCAATAAATTAATCAATTTTATTTCACATCATACACAATTTTTAATATAACCAACTTACTTTATTTCACATCATACACATTTTTCAAAAATGGCTAAAAATTCCAACCACATCTTCTTTTTTTTCTTATTACCAAACAGAGCCTAATTTTGAAATATATTTTTTGGCTTGGAAATAGCATTCCATTTTGGAATAAGGATCACACGACAGTATCAGTTTTTAGAGAGGAGCCGATTCAATTCGGTAACAATTGTTCATTGATTTATAAAATTGATATATTAGTTAGCTTCGTCTCAGTCTGAGGATCATGTAGGTAGTCTCGGTTCGTTGAGATGTGCTCCGGATTACTTAATCGAACTCAATTTTCATTTTAGCATTTTAATACAAATTTTGTTGCCATTTTTGAGGTGCTAAGTCTTCAAAGGTGGGCATTCATTGAGTATCGACCAATTTTTATAGTTTAATTTGGTCAAATTGATCCAATTTGATTTAATTGGTTAATAACTGATCATTCATTAATTAAAAGATCAAATCGACTCTAAATCAAATGATGTTTTAGGAGTTCAAAGAGCTCATTAAGGTGATCCTTGCCACCAAATTTGGGTTACATCTGAGTTCATTTAATGGGTCAATTAAATGACCAAATATTTTATCTCCACGATTCAGACAAATATCTTATTTTTCTTTCAAAAAAAATATTTGGTTAACTCAGTACTTTGCGATTCTGAATGAAATTGAGCACCATAAAAGCTGAAATTTTGCAGGATCATTATCCATAATTTTTCACTCATGTTTGATTTTTTCTTATGAATTTTTGGTATTTCGTTCATTTAATTCCAATTCAAACATGATTATTTAATCGCTTTAGCTAATTTTGGCAATGAATTGAGGACTAAATCAACCTAAATTTTTGGCAATCATGTTCCAAATATGTTCATATATTTTGTGAATTTTGGGTAATTTTTCCATAATACTCTAGATTTGTATATTTTCAGCTCAACTAAAAGGCTCATGTAATTCATTTGGCCATTATTTTTTAATTACTCTTTAATTGAGCTTCATTGATTATTGATTGTCAGATTTTAAAAATAGAAGTCAACAATGCCACTCTCCCACATCGAGCATGTCAGCATGTTGCCTCCACCCACCTTTGCATGCTGCCTTCACTGTTGCATGTGAATCTTTGTCAATTTATTGTGCATTATCGCCATAACTTCATGTCATTACACCTATGCAGCCCTCCACCGTCGACCACCCCCAAGGAGCTCTACCATGTCCCCACTGCACACTCCCTCTATCACCAATCTGTGCTCGAACATGCGCGAGGTCTCTATTGCCCACCTGCACATGATCTGTTGCATCCACTGCCACCTATCCATGTGCGACCATGCATCATATCGCGCACAACCATGTCCCTCCCCGCTCATGCAAGGGGCCCTGTGAGCTAGCCTGTGCTTATTTGCTCCCCTTTGTCTTTGTTGCTTCCCCGCCTCACTACTATGATCTAAGTAACCTCTCAGATTACTATTATAGGTAATCTTGGACCTAGACATTCATCTTCGGTAACTTTCGAGGGCTAGTTAAGGTTTCTGTCATCTAAATTATTTGATTTAATCGCCATTGTGATCTATACTATTAATGTGCATACAAATTTCTACTGGCTTATTACTATGAGGAACCTCTCTACTGTGTGCCTTGGAGCTGACTGATTGAAATTTTCTATCCTAATCTATTTGGTCGATATTTGTCTTAAATATTTTTCCCTTTTTATGTTTAAATCGAGTTGCCTGCGAGTTGATATTTCTTGGTTATTACATCGTCATTCTCGAAATATTGATGTTATGATTTGTGACTATTCGTTATCATATTACCTAATCTTTGAATTGAGTTTTTATCAGCATACTATTCTACATCATTACATATCCTATTATGCAAACTCCCCCATCAAAATCATAAATTACGTGCAGGTACTTGAGTTTTATTGAGGTGTAAATCATTCTTTGAACTGATAAATTACCAATTATTTATATTTCAAAGACGATTATTTACCAGTCGAATCAATCTCTACACTGAGAGATCAAAGAAAAAAATTCAATGTGGAGATAATTGCTATTGGATTTATTTTGTGAGGAAAGTAAATAATCCCTAAGACCTTTATTTGATTCATTGAATTTAATCGACATGCCGTAATTTAAGGCGATAATTTTTTTTCACTATCCAATTTAATTTAAAATTTAAAATAGTTAAGTTGCGGGATTGAAAATTTAGTTATATTATATTTTAAATAATATTTTATGTTTAATTGTAATAAATTTGCTAATTAAATTTGCCGATTTAAAATTCTCATATCATTTGCATATTTGTCCCGCATCACTCTTCCTATGCGGGTTTGTGGATCTGTCTTTGTCACCAACTCACCGCTAATCCTCTAGCATCCACACCTTATCGTATAAGTAGTAGAAGTAGTATTAGTTATTGAGTGTAGCTGCTTCTCAATCAACTTTAGGAAACCCTACCAAGCTTAGTGAGTTTGTCAATATGTTAGCCTCTAGAGCTCTCTAAACAGGATGTGTAACCCATCGCTTTGTCAGCCTCAATACGACTCTTTCTCTAATTAGCTTCATTGTCGCCACCATGAACCTAGAGTTGTTGAAAAAGATCGAGAGGTATCCTTCTGCCTCTAATGTCTCTACGTCAGGATTTGTTGCTAATGTATATTTGGATATGAATTAGATTTTGGAGTTCGAGCTTTCTTCACGTCTGGTAATAGCCAACAATTCTCCTATCTAGCTCTTTCCCTGGCTCTAGTAACTCTTCTCAGTGTTTCCCATCCTCGGTTGATGGTAAGAATCCTTGTTCTTTTTCGTTTTCAATCTATCTAATATTCTTTATACTTTACAATTTTCTATAAATTTACTTTTAATCATAGGCTTATATGTATGTAATTAATTGATTAATTAATTAGCTATGGCTACAGGCAAAAACCAGCAGCCGGTCAGTTAGTCAGATATAGGTGATAGTGAATCTGATTGGTGTTGACACAACCAATTACTGACCCATCTAATTGATGTTTAACTGAACCTGATCTAAATTTATTTTATGGTCTGCAAAATAAACGTACCAAGTGCGAACCTAGGGCCTGCAGTGAATTGAGTTCGAGCAAGGTTGGGCAGATTTAGACTCTACTCTAACCATTCTAGCTCGATTAAAGTTCAAATGACTTTTAGTTTTGAGTCAGAAAAACTGGAAATGCAAAATTGACAACCTTGGGAATGAACCATGATTTCCCAGTGTAGTTACCTCTACGGCATGTAGTTGTTGAGTCAATATTACAACTATATGTATTGATAGTTGATACATATATGTGTGTGAATGTGAGTGTGTGCGTGTCCTTCTATAATCAGAATATTGTACTAAATAATTTAAACCCATACCTATTTTCATTTATCATATCCTTTTATATAATTCTAATTTGTACTTTTTTATAAAGCATTTGTTTTATTATATGTATACTTATATAAATGTATTGTTTTATATTGTATTCCAGGGTAGACTGGGGACTGTTGGAGCAGGGAGTGCGCCACATACATTATTAAACATGTGTTAATCTTTAAAAAAAAAAATAGTGTTAGCATTTAGTTAGTGGTGCAGTGCAAGCTATAAGTTTGTCAAACCTGCCCCGCTCCAAACCAGCCCCATTGCTATCCTTAAAGGTCATTGGCTCTAATCCAAAGGTTATTTTAAAATGAGTCCTGTCAACACAATCGATGCAAATAGTGAATAAATGTTAAACTTAATGGGATTTCCCCTATAGTAGGGCTATGTCCTGGGCAGGGGCAGAAAGTACAAAAAACTATTGTTATAAAATGGAGGCTTTCAAAATACAGAAGTTGATTCCCTTATACTAATTCAACTGGATAGTATTGATTGATATTTTTTAGGAAATTTAGAGATTAAATGACTTGTTATACATATATATGATGTTTAGTATTTCAGTTTAGATTCCACTATGTTTGTGGAATTGCCTTAATTCTGTTTTTCTAACAATGTTTGCTCTTCAAAGCGGTATTATTGGGATAATTATAATTACTTTTGCAGCTGTATTTTAAAACTTTTGAAGATGGGGTTGTTTTATGTGCAAGTTCAATTAGCATGGGCATGATTAAAATTTTACAAATAAAAATTAATGACAGCTGTTGTTAAGGATAAGTTGGATTATTTGAGATATTTCTCATGAGACTTACGAACCTGTTGCACTTTGAGGCAATACCTGACAGTTATGCTGGTGACTTAGGTAGCTACATCAGTCAACTCAGCAGTTGGAGTAACTGCAACTACTATTTTGAGTGCTACTTCAATCCTTCCGACCTTGCAGTTTTTGTTACATCAAAACTCTATGCAAAGGGTAAGTATAAAGGTTCCTCCTATATTTTATAATTTTGTTACAATGACTTGTGCTATATTTTTTTGTTTGCACTGTTGACAGGAACAAATAGTTAAGCTGATCAACCTTGTGGAGCAAGTATCTGGTATGCCCTGTCCATGCATTGTAATTTATATGTAGTATCTGCTTATGTTTTTGTCCCGTTGTTCATGGACACTGGCATTTGATTCAGGTCAGCATATGGAGACTTCTGATGGGGATATATCAAAGGTATAATTTATTACAATATACAAGAACCTGCATATGTGTACTAGTCAAAGGTGTTTTACATCCATAGGAGTATAGAGGGGGATGTTAACCATAAATCAAGACAATATGGTTAAAATGGAATGTGGTATGAATTCTATGCAATAATGAGAAGCCTCTTAAAGGGTATTGTTTTTAATAATACTATTGCCCAAACGGCCATATGATGAAAGAGTGAGTGTTCGATGGTTGAGTGGAAGAATATTCATAAAGTTAGTGTTGCTAAGGTGCAAATGATTAAATAAATGAGTGTTCACATTAAAGTGGGCATTATTTAGAAATAATTGTATCAAGAGTATGCCACCTATAGAGGATAAATGAGGGAGAATCATTTGAGGTGGTTCAATAATGTCCATCTATGGTTAGAGAACCTGCAGGTAATTATGAAGTTGTCCAAATGAGTTATAGAGAGGGCGGGGATGATGAAAATTACTTTGGATATGGTTATTACACTTGAACCTTAACTCATTCATAGAGGATGTAGCTTTAAATCAAGCTGAACGAAGAAGAGATCCATGTAGCTGAACCAAAGTGGTTTTGTAGGATAAGACTTCTTGTTATCTCAGTCGAGATGTGTGGAAACCATAACCATATCTTTCAAGGATCCTGTTGAAAACAGTGGGACTATTTATCTATTTCATATCAAACTATCTCTGTCCCTCTTATAGATTTTGGGAGAAAGATATAATAAGCTACAATTTTGGTGTTCCTATTAATCAGCACACTATTACGAAAATTACACTAATGCTGGCACTTTAGGATGTGTATCCAGCGAGAACACATTTAACTCATTAGCCATGCAACATAGTTAACAGACCCTATACATGACGATCATACAAATGCAAGCACTCTGTGGCATTTAGCTTTCATGCTCTTTAAACTATTTTTCTTTGAATATTCACCGAGATAGCTACTATTTCATATAGCCCACCAAATTCTGATAGTAATGTTTTCTCTCTTTCAAAGGCAGGCTTGATTTTTGAATTTGAGATAGATGAGTGAGTAAACAGCGTAGTTTTAATTCTAAGGTTCTTCTGAATATTCAGCCAGTTTACTACTATTTCATATAGCCCACTGCATACTTCAAAGAATAGATGTCTTGGCTATTTCAGGGGCTGGTTTGATATTTGAAGTTGGCAGAGATGGATGAGGAAACAACAGTCTTAATTCTAAAGTATTTAAAAGTAATGGATAAACATAGATTTGGGCAGTAGAGATGGCCAATCTCCTCTGCAACTATTTTCAAGAATAAAACCTATCTAGCTTAACAATGGCACATATGATTACACGGTCATCACATGCATTTACTCAAATAGTTTTTTAATATCTTTCATGTGTTATGCCCTGCATGTCTAAATGGTCAGCTTTATCAGATAAACAGGCATAATAGGACGAAAACTGTTTGCAGAATATACAGTGTGTTAGCCTTTTTTAACTGAAGTCATCATACTCGTCTTTTTCCTTAACTGTCATTTGTTTTTGCTTTGCGGACTTTGTTGACCTGAATACGTAGTTTTTCCAGCCAACTCTGGCAGCTAGTAAGGAAAGGGAGCTACAATCTTACATTCTTCAGTTGCAGCAACGGTATAACATATTCGTTCCTAATTTCTTACTTTCTGGACTATTTTTTGGCAACTTCACGCTGCAACTCTTCTCACTTACAGGGTTGAAAATCTTGCTGACGAATTGCAGAGTATGAAGCTAAAAAATTCTCAGGCAAGTCCTGATCTTGATTCTCTATGAATGTTTTTTTGTATCGGGTGGAGTTTCATCAGTATTGAATATAGTTTGCCCATAGATAGAGCATACTGTATGTTCAATCCTGTTTTTTTTTTTAATGACTAAAAACATCATTGTTCAATTTTGGCAATCTTATGCTATAAAATTCCTCTTTAAAAGAAAATTACCTCGTAAGCTATTTATTGTCAAAACATTCATACACCAATATAATATCAATCATTGCAGACATGATGAAACATAATCCAGATAAGGAGGGAAAAAATTTAACATATTAGATAGCTACTACACAAATGCTCAGAAGAATGAAATTTTTTTTCTCCTGCCAGGGAAAAATTACCAATCAATATATATATATATATATATATATATATTTGTATTTATAGATGTACACACCAATGCATTGCTCCCTTGATTTCTAGCTGAATAATAACTACAAAACTTTGCCTATAGAATTGAAAACGCCACTTGGCTTATTCTGCTATTCTTAATAGCCTTAAAAACATTTTTTATTCTTCATTTCAGTTGGAACGGCAGGTTAATTCTCTGAAAAGGAAGATCTGATTAAGGAAGAGGAGATGCGGCCATGTCGCTGTCTCGACGGTCATAATAAAATCCGAAGAAACACCAAACCACAATGCTTCCTGGTAGGACGACTTCTGCCACCCGTGTTCATTATTCTTTGTAAGATCTGTGCAATTATATAGTGTGGCTTAGGCCTATTTTGGGACAATAATTTTTATTAAGTACTCCTTATGTTACTATAATTTATCATGAAGGAGAATTTGTGCTTTTGTTCAGCTCCTGTAATATATGTTTTTTTTTCTTTTGTATTTAAATCAGCAATTTAATTTTCTTGTATATCTGGGCAAATCAAAGCCTTTATAAGGTGTAATATCACGCTACAGGATATTGTTTTAATTTTTAAAGATAGTGAAATATCGTGCACACTACAGCATCAATAAGTGGATAGTGTATAGTGGTATCATTTTTTAGATTATTTTTAAAATAAATTACGTTCAAATATTTGAATTTAAAGTGTAATATTACACATTTATGATTTTAAATTTTTAATATTTGAATTCGATTTATAATACATTAATGAGGAGAGGAAGAGGAGAGGTAGAAGTAAAAATAATATTTTAAAAATTTTAATAATAAAAAATAAAAAATATTGTAATTAGTGTATTCTATATGAGATTTAAAAATTTAAAATAATAAATGTGTGATATTATGCTTTTAAGTCAAAGTTCGAATGTAATTTATCTTATTTTATTATATTGATTCAAGAGATTAATTTTTGTTGGACTATGAGAAAGAGCTGAAAATGCAGTAGGTTGAAAACAAAATTTTAGCTCATTATTAATGAGCACGTGGATGAATGGACTTAATATAAAAGTTTTTCCGAAACATGGCGTCCTAAGTAAAAGTTTTTGATCTATGTACAATTAAATTTAAACCCTCAAGGAATTTTCTCTTTTTCATTTCATATTTAGTGAAAAATCTAACCAGAGGATGTTATTTTAAATAGAAAATTTTAATGAATTTAAATATGAAAGTTGATTTAGAAATTTGAATATTTGTTTGATTAATGAATTAGTATACAAGCAATGTGGTCAGACTTGTGCCTCCTGATCTCATCTGAAGATTTTTTTAATTCAAAGGGATAAGTTCGAGAAGCGCCGGCTAGCCATCTGCGCTTCCAGAATAGCTCGCACGGCTTTCCCCCCGAAGTCCGGGCTTGCGAAGCGCCTAACTCCCATCCTGCGTAGGAACCTTTGAGGAGGAATTCTCCTCCAGAAGGGCAGCTCCCAGCACCAAAGAAACCTGTCTGGCCACCTAGGACCACAAAAGAAAAAACCGCTGATCCCTTGATGCTCTCCTGTCCCACGGGTACCTACCGTCAACCAATGTCTGCAGAAAGAGCATCAAAGGCAGCCTGAATGCTGGCATAATGGCGACCCATCCGCGAGGGCGCTGACCAAAATCTTCACTGCCCTCTTCAACCGCCTCTTCAGGTCCTCCATACGTCGCCCCTCGAAGCGCCCCCCTGCCATCCAGAACTGTTCTCCACCAGAGCCGATGGGAACGAACTTCAGGATTTCAAGCACTCCTCCGGCGGTGAGCCCTCGAGGCCAGCCTCTTTCGCCCCTGGCAAGGCTTCCTGGCCTTAGTCAGTTTCTCCCTCGACCTCCTTGCGTCTCACTCCCTCAAAGCTCCCCTATCATCGCTCGCAAATCCTTTTACCTTTTTTGGAGGTCCTTTTTTACGTCGGGCGGAGTGGAGCTTGGTTCAGCAATCCGCAGATTGCCGGTTAACTCTTCCCTCGCAATCTCACTCTTTGTGCCCACTCCGCATTCAACCTGGGGCTAAGAGAAGCTAATCTGCCCTTCCAGCTTGGAATAGCCCCTCCAACTCCTCTTTCTGATTACTTCAGAGAAACCACTTTGTAACTTTGAGACAAAGCATTCTCCGAGGTCGCCTTATCCTCTGAAAAGTAGTAAGATTTCTTGCTATCTCCTTCCCTTCAAAGACTTCAACCACCTCCAGGACTTCGGAGGTGTTCCCCGAGATCTCCTCTTGCTGCCCGCCTTATCTCACCACCGGTACTCCAGCCGCTCCAAAACACCCCGATACTGGAGGAAGGTGTTGGGAAACGGCCGGGAGGACTCTCCCCTCTCCTCTCGCCTCTCTGATCCCCCTGACATCAGAAAGTGGGTGAGAGGGAGGCTCGCCCCTGCGTTGAGGACCCAACTTTTTTTCCCAATAGCTCCCTTTGACTCTTTTAGATATATATAGGGTAGGGCATCGGAGCGCGATGAATTGGGACTCTTAAAGAATGGACTGACCAACAAAACAAAGGGATGGGTTCCCCTCACCTTCTCAGAAACCTCGGACACCACCAGGAAGGGGAACCGCTCAAACTCTCATTCCTGAGCATGATCTTCCCTCGTGCCAACTTCTCTCCATTGGCTATTTCTCCTATTCAAAAACACCTCCCTCAAACTCTCTGGGCTTCGGAGGTGGCTTAACATGGAGATTCAGAGACACACACTACCGCTGCAGGCTTCGGCGCCCCCAAGGTACCCCTGGGGGACTCAATGTCCGCTGATACCAGCGGGCAACCCAGCGCAGGCCCCTCAGCCGGTATGCACTCTCCTTACTCCTTCCGAATGAGGCCAAGCCCGCCTGCCTGCCTCTGAGCATCTTCTTCTCATGGGCGGGCCCGTCGACTGGCGCTCCGGCTCTTTCTAGAGAGGCCGAACCAGCCTCCATTTTCTCTCCCGCCATCTTCATGGTCGCTCTCACTCTTTCAGAAAACTCACCAGAAAGAAGGATGGATGCGAAGCAACAGCTTCCGCCCGCCATCTATCCACTTGCAGGACCTTGGCAGCGCGTCACCTTCGCGACGGTTCGCATTCCAGAAACCCTATTTAATATTCGCGCCCTGACAATGCGGGGGGTTGATGTTTAACCGGGTCCTGCGCTGCCATTCCTGGCGCAACGCGTGTGCGCCTGACAGGTCTATACTTGATTGACTTGATTTGCTGATCAGCTCCCAGTTTTGGGGCAGGATTATTGACCCAGGTCAACCCCGGCACGAGGTCGCGACCAACATCGTCCACGACGGATTCCAGGAATAGATCTTCATACCTCTGGACCCGGGAATACGAAGATACGTCTGTCACAATATCTTACCACCTAACTCCGGATCCCGATTCCGTCAGACGCTCTTTCCATAATATGTACCAGCATTATAAGAATATCAATCTTCCTCGTTACAGACTGCGGACTTCTCCAGTGACAGGCAGACGCGCGCTCGTAAGCTCACCCATCCCTTTCTCGGGAAACAGGGCGGAGTACGCGTGTCAACGGCTATAAACCATTTGAACAGTCCCAGCCAAGAAAGGGGCAGGAAAAAGGAAAACAAGAACAACAGGAAGGGCAGAGGGACTTCAAGGATTTCCCAGCTTTTTCTCACTTTTTTGAAGCGGGCCCACTGTAGAAGCTTCTCTCGGCCCCTCTCTTTCCCTCTTCTTTTTATATAATCAAGACTGTATAAACCCTGTTTTAGGGTATATTTTCCCCACTTAGTGAACCTCTTCGTGACGATCGGTGGACCGTAGGGGATTTCCCTCCTGAACACCTTAAATCTCTGTGTGCTTTTTCTGGTGCTTGGACAGAATCTTTCCCCCTGAGCCTCTATAACAGGCTCCCCCATTTGCGGCGCCGTGCGTTCCGGAAATCTCCCTTTCTCTTTTGGTGTTTCGTAGGATTTTCCCACATCTACGTCAATAATTACCATTAGACCAAAGAAAAATTGCAAATTATTCTCTCCAAGAGTTCAAACAAGCCGAGTTCAAAGGGATCACCTGAAAAATATAAAGAAGAATCACAGCCAGGACATATTAAATCAAGCAGCTTAGCTCTTTGAACAACGAGCTTTACTGTAACATCCTGTGATCCTCATTGTAAAGGTATTGTTCCGCTTTGACTTTAGAAAAACTGGCGTGCTTGAGTGTCTTCCCAGGAGGTCACACATCCCAGTGCTGCTCCAGCCCAAGCACGCTCAAACTATCCGGAGTTTTCCATCAAACTAGCTCACGTTTTGCCCAAAAGGCGTATTACTATTTGAGATCACGTTATCTATTATACAGCTCAGGATCTCCCTCCGTTTTCGATGTTGGGACGATTCATTCATGCGCTTCTCTCACCACTCATTATTCGGCCTAGGAAGCATGCTAGGGAAGCCGCAACTTTGCCTCAGTGAATTCCCTTTCTTTAGGTCATCACTCGGCGACGCATTGCCCGATCTTCGGCCACGGGCGTTCACAAGGCCACCAGCTTTCCGCCTGGTTCGTCTCGAACCACATAGTACTTCAGGAGGTGGCTCTTGATAACATATTTGTAGCATCCCGTGATCTCATTGTAGAGGTATTGTCCGCTTTGGCTTTAGGAAAACTGCGTGCTTGAGTACTTCCAGGACGGTCACCCATCACAGTGCTACTTCAGCCCAGCACGCTCAACTATGGAGTTTTTCCATCACTAGCCTCACGGTTTTGCCCAAAAGGCCGATCTACTATTTGCGATCACGTTATCTACTTATACAACTCAGGATCTCCCTCTCTTTCCGATGTGGGACGATTCATTCCTTCGCCCTTCTCACCACTCATTATTCGGCCTAGAAGCCTGCCAAAAGCCGCACTCTTGCCTCAGTGATTCCTTTCTCTTAGGACATCAACCCGGCGATCACTCCCCGCCCTCTTCGGCACGGGCGTCACAGGCCCACCAGCTTCCGCCTGGTTTTGTCCTCGAACCACATCGTACTGGCGGAAAGGTCGGCTCTAATTACCATATTGTAATATCCGTATGCCTGTATTTCATTGTTATTTCATTGTAGAGGTATTGTCTGCTTTGGCTTTAAAAAACTGCGTGACTTGAGTGCTTCCCGGAGGTCACACATCCCAGTGCTGCTCCAGCCCAAGGCACGCTCAACTATGGAGTTTTCCATCACTAAGCCTCACGGTTTTGCCCCAAAAGGCGCCTCTACTATTTGAGATCACGTTATCTTACTTATACAGCTCAGGATCTCCCTCCTTTTCCGATGTGAGACGATTTCATTCCTGTGCCCCTCTCATCACTCATTATTTAGCCTAGAAGCTGCCAGGAGCCGCACTTGCCTCAGTGATTCCTTTCTCCTAGGTCATCACCCGGCGATCACTCCCTGCTCTCTTCGGCCGCGGCGTCACAGCCCACCAACTTCCGTCTGGTTCGTCTTGAACACATCGTACTTCAGGAGGTCGGCTCTGATACCATATTGTAACCATCCTGTGATCTCAAATAGTAGAGGGCGCCTTTTGGGATAAAACCGTGAGGTAGTAATGGAAAACTCCATAGTTGAGCGTGCTTGGGCTGGAGTAGTACTGGATGCGTGACTCCTGAGAAGGACTCAAGCACGCAGTTTTCTTAAAGTCAAAGCGGACAATACCTCTACCAACTGAGATCACGGGATGTCACATTTACATTCCCAAACAATCAATATATAAGATCTCACCTTTTGGTAAATAGAATAAAAAAATAGTTGTTTTCTAATATTTACCCATATAGAAAGAAGCTTACATCAATAATATCGTGCATCATTTGAATACAATAATTACAAGCATATTTAGAACAAATAAATCCACTCTTACCCACTTTGATTTTTCTGTTCAGAGCACCTCTGAACAATTAAAAATTTAAGTACACCTCTCAATAAAGTTTTTGTTATACTTACAAAAAATGATACAATCTGCATAAGTTAAATGAGAAACAGTAAAATCAAAATGATAAATAATATCTGAAACTAGGTTTCCTGTCCACAGTTAAATTCAAACCTCTACACAAAAACTCAAGAGGCCAATGATATAAAGGATGGGGGACATAGGTACACCTTATCTTAAATAATCTAGATGAACTGAAAAACCCAGATTGTTGATCAAATATTAACATTGTAGAGACTTATTGGATCGAATCCTTCCAAGTTCTCATCAGAGTTTTTTAGGATAAGAGCAATAAGAGTACTAGTATAAGCTTTATTAAGAGAGATCAGAAAAGAGCCAACTGTAGCCTGCAAAAGATCAATCTTTAACAATATCTCAACCATTTCTAATAAGATCATAGCCCAAAACCATCAGGTCCAGGGGTTGAATCTTCATGAATAGAAAATATGGCTTCCCTAACTTCACACGATGTAGGCAGAGAAAGTAAGAAAGTGTTATCCGACTCTTTAATAAAACCAGGATGTAATCAAAAATCACCAAAACCAGCCTTCTATATCTCATGCGAATCAATCTGAGTGCCATCCTCTTTAACAAGGTGATCAATATAAAGCTTCTTCTTTTTTCCCTCACTTATTGTGAAAAAAATTTAGTATTCAAATCACCATCTTTACACCAACGAACAGCAGCCTTTTGTCTCCTATGTATCTGTTCACCAATTATACCAAAAATTATAATTTTAAAAAGAGATAAAGAAAATAAAATATCTAGATGAGAAACACAAATAAAAATACAATTAAACGAAGACAAAAACTTATTTATGAACCACGATATTATTTTAAAAAAAGATAAAATAAATTATGTAAACAACAAATTGAATACATTGAAAAAATTATTGATTAAGGAGAAAAGATTACAAGAATATATAACTATTAAAATTAAAAAATTTCCCTGATACATTCAAAACTATAAAACAATTACAAATGTTTCTAAGCATAATTAAACTATGAGAGAAAATATTTACCTAAAGTAAGCCAATACACTAAATATCTACAACAAAAAAAGTAAATAATATAAAAGAAATAATGAGAAATAAATATCTAGATGAAAATTGACAAAATAAAAATACAATTAAACGAAGACGAAAACTTAATTTATAAAGCACAGTATTATTTTTGAAAAAAAATAAAATAAAATAATGTAAACAAGAAATTGAATACATTGAAAAAATTATTGATTAAAAGATAAAAATATTACAAGAATATATAATTATAATTAAAAAATTCCCTGATACATTCAAAACTTTAAAACAATTAACAAATGTTTCTAAGCATATTAAACTATGAGAAAAAATATTTACCTAGAATAAGCCGATACACGAAACATCTATAAGAACAAATAAATAATATAAAAGAGATACAGAATATAATATGTAGGTGAGAAAACTGATACTGTCTATAGGATATAATAGATCATTACAAAGAACAGATTCTATGAATATAACAAATAGAAAAACTACAAAAAAAAAAACTTAACTCAAGATAATATAGATCTGCCTAGCTCTAGCACTAGTTAAGAACTAATATATAAAATTAGACTTAAGTATAATATAAATTTTAGTTAGTTTTAATGATAAAATCATAGCACTAATTAATGCCCTAATAGATACAAGAGCATCCTTATCCTATATAAAATCAACATTAATAGAAAACAATATATCAAAAGCAAAAAAAAAAAAGATATTATACTTTTGATAAACAAATTTATAAATTTATATACAAAGTAAATATAGATAATTTAATGATTATAGATACCCATAATGGAACAAATAATACACATTAAAAGAGCTAAAGAATACAATTTACATACCTTAAATGTTCTAACTAATGATACTCAAAACAAACATAATAAAATAAGTTTTCACAAGATAAAAAAAGATGCAAAAAATTCTACTGAGATTGACATAGGTTATGAATTTTATTCGTTTGAAGATATTATAATACAACCAAATACTTTCACTAAAAATAAAAACAGTATTAACGCTAAAATATGTACTAGATATGGCCGCATAAAAGGAAAAAATGGTTTGATATTTAATACGACATAATTATAATAAAAAGGAATAATAAGGTCAGATTATGAAGGTAAAATTAAAGCTGTAATAAAAACAATGAACAAGATACATTAATTCGAAATAAAAAAAATTTATAAGTATTTGATTTAATAATATTTTCAAACACAAAACTAGAATATGAATCTTCATGAAGTAAATCAACATTTAAAATAAATTTGTATCAAGATAGAATTCCGAGGATATAAATCTTTCATATTTATGCTTTAGAGATACTGGTGCAATTAGAAGCATAATTAATGAACAACTTTGGTTAGATGAGTTCTCTGAATAATTAGAAGAAATGTCTCTTTTACATGACTATATAGTACTATGGATACAATATGTTAAAATATAACATTAAAAGTTCAAGCCGAAGATAATTACATTGCATTTATTTTTCCCATTATGTATATTAACAAGACTTTTCGTGTGACATGATTATAGGAAATAAGTGTTAAATCAATATTTATCTAATAACTATTCACAAAACCTATCATCATTTACGATAGAACAAAAACTAATAAAAATATCTAGAATTTTTAACCATTTAAAACTCATTAAAATAAACTATAAACCAAAGCATTATTCTTAATTGAAAATTATAAAATTAAATATTTGACTCCTTGAAAGAATTATTCTCTGATAATCCATTATTACATTTTAACAGAGTCCAAGATTCTGTGAATTAAAAACCTTAGATGATAAAAAATTATAAGAGTAAAATCAGTGGTATATTCTTCACAAGATACTGAAGATTTTAAGAAACAACTTGCAGAATTAAAACAATTTTGGCCTATAAGAAAAATTCACATAGTCCTCATTCTTCACCTGCTTTTATGGTAAAAATTAACAGCTGA
>KZ451979.1:3028389-3044800 GCA_002786265.1 Apostasia shenzhenica
GAGAATTTTTTTAAAAAAAAAAAGATTTTTATGCGATAAGATCCAGAATTCAGAATGCCTACAAGAAGTAAAAAACTATATATACAACATATATACATATATCAACAAACCATATACATATACATATACATATACATATAACATAATACATAACATATACATGGGCTTGTTTGGTTGGAGGATGGAATTTGGGTACAGCGAAAGAGAAAAATAATTTATTTTTATAAGAGATTGATGGGATAAGAAATTATATTTTAATATATTGAGAGGTGTGTGAGGAATGTGAAATTAAAGTGATTTTAAGGTTGGAATTGTGTGGAAGTGAAATAAAGTTGATTTTTTGAGGTTGGAATTTGTGCTGGGATGTAAAATAAAATTATTAAAATTTATAATAAAATTTTAAATATTATTATTATTGTTTTTGCCCATTTTTGAGGCTCATGCCAAACAAGGCCATACATATACATATACATATATATACTTATACATATACATAACATACATACATATACAACACATACATACATATACATACACATACATACATAATACATATACATATACATACATATACATAACATATACATACAATCATATACATATACATATATATATACATATATATACATTACATATATATATATATATATATACATATATAATATATACAATATATATATTATTTAAATATATATATATACATATACTATATATACTTATATATAATATATATATATATATAGTATATTGAAAAGTTAGTATAGTTTATAATGTATCTAAAAGATTGTGATTCATATGTTTAGTTGCAATTAGGCCCGGGTGATAATGATTAGAATTTACGAATAACGTGATTCAAAACCTCAACTTGAGATTATTATTTTTTAATTTGAGATGAATTTGATTTCAGTCAATAAAACTTATTCAAGGAATTCAATCTTTATTGAATTTAAGTTTATAGTATGATAAAACAGTATTAGAAATTGATTAGCATACTAGTGGCCCGCTTGCAGAGAATTGAAACATTTAGATAAGAAGAGAAAGAGTAGGAATACAAACACATTGCAACTTCAATGAAGATGTCAAATATGGAGCAACCAAAATTAAGGCAAAAAAAAAAACATATAGCACAAAACAATCTGTATCACACTACAAATATATATATATAGTATATATATATATATATACTGAAATAAAATGATAATTTAGAATAATATTTTTGCGTTATTTCTCATTTTATTTATCACTGAAATTTCTTAATGCTTATGCATTGAACATCGTGTACAAATATCAAACAGGGTAATTAAATTAGGAGCATTTAACATAATATATCATTTAAAATGTTAAAATATTATACTTATAAATATATATTATTTTATATTCTTTATACTCCTACTCTTTAAAATTTAAAATTATGCGGTTCGAACCACTGGAAACTTCAACTCGTAATGTCCGAAAACCGCTGTGTACCTCCCCAGCTACCAAGGAGTATTCTAGAACCTCAAGGTCGGTCCAAACCGGGTATTTGTATCATCCCCAGAGAGCCAGGAGACCATATTGACCAGCAGCAGGTTTATCCAACCCCATTCTCTCAAAAAAAAAACAAAGCCAGAATAGTCATAAATTATAAAAAACTAAATGACAATATCATAAAAAATATTAGCGGAGCAAAATAATTTAGTAAATTTGATACTAAATCAGGTGGTGGTCATAATACTACGCATCCAACAACCGCAGAGGCAATAAAAGAGCAATGATAGAGCTGCAGGCACTGTACGAGCACTGTAGCAGAACTGTAGCAGTAGCAATAATGTTACTACAACTATTATTCATATATTGTAGCAACAATAATAATGCCCTTACTGTAACAATAATGGTAGTACTACAACTACTGTTCATGTACTGTTCAGTACTGTTAATATACAATTCATAGATGCTTCTTTTGTCTATAAAAGGATGATCCTTAATCTGTGGAAGGGCATCCGAAGAACACTCATCTCTCCTCCCTCTTTCCACTCTTCCCTTTTCTCCGGTGCAGCACCTCTCGTCTGCCTGTCTATCTCTCTCTCCCTCCATCTTTATAGAACATTAAATGAAGATGAAAACTTATCTATAGAACACAATATTATTTTAGAAAGAAATAAAATAAAATAATGTAAACAAAAAATTGAATATATTGAAAAAATTATTGATTAAAGAGAAATAGTATTAAAAAAATATATAATTATTAAAATTAAAAAATTCCCTGATACATTCAAAATCTTTAAAACAATTACAAATATTTCTAGGCATATTAAAATATGTGAAAAAATATTTACCTATAGTAAGCCAATACACTAAACATCTACAAGAAAAATAAATAACATAAAAGAGAAAAAAAATATAATATTTAGATAAGAAACTGATAAAATAAAAATACAGTTAAACGAAAGCAAAAACTTATTTATAATGCACAGTATTATTTTAGAAAAAAATAAAATAAAATTATGTAAAAATATACATCTATAAGTAAAAATAAAAAATATCAAATAGAGAAAGAAAAAATATAATATTTAGATGAGAAACTGATAAAATGAAAATACAATTAAACGAAGACGAAAACTTATTTATAAAGCACAATATTACCTTAAAAAGAAATAAAATAAAATAATGTAAACAAGAAATTGAATACAATGAAAAAATTATTAATTAAGGAGAAATAATATTACAAAAACATATAATTATTAAAATTAAAAAATTCTTTGATACATTCAAAACATTAAAAATAATTATAAATATTTCTAGGCATATTAAATTAGGAGAAAAATATTTACTTAGAGTAAGCCAATACACTAAATATTTACAAGAAAATAAAAATAATATAAAAAAATAAAAAATATAATATCTAGAAAAGAAATTGACAAAATAACTAAACAATTAAACGATGACAAACTTATTTATAAAGCACAATATTATTTTTGAAAGAAACAAAATAAAATTATGTGAACAAAAAATTGAATACATTGAAAAAATTATTGATTAAGGAGAAATAGCATTACAAAAATATATAATTATTAAAATTAAAAAAATTCTTGATACATTCAAAAACTTTAAAATAATTACAAATATTTCTAGGTATATTAATCTACGAGAGAAAATATTTAACTAGAGTAAGCCAATATACTAAACATCTACAAGAAAAAATAAATAATATAAAAGAGATAAAGAAAATAAAATATGTAGCTGAAAAACTTACAAAATAAAAATATAATTAAACGAAGACAAAAATTTATTTATAAAGCACAATATTATTTTGGAAAGAAATAAAATAAAATAATGTAAACATAAAATTAAATACATTAAAAAATTTAATGATTAAAAAGAAAAATAACATTACAAAAACATATAATTCTTAAATTTTAAAAATTTTCTGATAAATTCAAAATTTTAGAACAATTATAAATATTTTTAGGCAAATTCAACTATGAGAGAAAATATTTATCTAGAATAAGCTAATACACTAAACAACTACAATAAAAAATATTTAATATTATAAAAAAATAAAATAAGTATAATATTTAGATGAAAAACTGATAAAATAAAAATATAATTAAATAAAGATGAAAATTTATCTATAAAACACAGTATTGTTTTAGAAAGAAATAAAATAAAAAAATATAAACAAATAATTAAATATATTAAAAAAATTAATGATTAAACAGAAATAGCATTTCAAGAACATATAATTATTAAAATTAAAAAATTCTCTGATACATTCAAAATTTTAAAATAATTATAAATTTTTTTAAGCATATTAAACTATGTGAGAAAATATTTACCTAGAGTAAGCAAATACACTAAACATCTACAAGAAAAAATAAATAATATAAAAAAAAATAATATCTAAATTAATAATTGATAAAATAAAAATATAATTAAATGAAGGTAAAAATTTATTTATAAAGCACAATATTATTTTAGAAATAATAAAATAAAATTATGCAAATAAGAAATTGAATACATTGAAAAAATTATTAATTAAGAGAAAATAGAACTACAAAAACATATAATTTTAATCTGATACATTCAAAAATTTAGAACAATTACGAATGTTTCTAGGTTAAAAATATTATTAATTAAGGAGAAATAGTATTACAAGAACATATAATTATTAAAATTTAAAAATTCCCTGATAAATTAAAAAATTTTAGAACAATTACAAATGTTTCTAGGCATATTAAACTATGAGAAATTTTTTACCTAGAGTAAGCCAATACATTAAAAATTTACAAGAAAAAATAAATAATATAAACGAGATAAAGAAAATATAATATCTAAATGAGAAACTGACAAAATAAAAATACAATTAAACGAAGACGAAAATTTATTTATAAAGAACAGTATTATCTTAGAAAGAAATAAAATAAAATAATGTAAATAAGAAATTAAATACAATGAAAAAATTATTAATTAAAGAGAAATATTATTACAAGAACATATAATTATTAAAATTAAAAAATTCTCTCATACATTCAAAAACTTTAAAACAATTACAAATATTATACTTATTGTAAAGCCTAAAATTACATTAATGACTTCAGCACAATATCAAACTTTCTTGTAAAGCCTTATTTTATTTATTATTAACCCTAATTTTTTATTTATAAATATTATACTTATTGTTTACTTAATTTGATTTTTTTAAATTATAATTTTTTATTGGTTACATGCACAATATCAATCTCTCTAGTTATTTACTAAAATTTCTTGTAAAGCCTTATTTCATTTATTATTTAACCCTTATATACTATGTAATTTTTTATTTATAAATATGGCACTTGTTATTTACTTAATTTAATCAACTCTCCAGTTATTTACTAAAATTTCTTGTAAAGCCTTATTTCATTTATTATTTAACCCTCATACACTATGTAATTTTTGATTTATAAATGTTATACTTGTTGTTTACTTAATTTATAAGTGTTCGATTTTCTTAAATTGTATTTTTTATTGAATACATGCTACTTGACATAGGTTATAATTTATATTTGGTAAAGTTAAATTGATTTCTTAAAAAGTCAATGTTCGATGCCCTCCAAACTATAAATTCCATGGTACAAGTCACAAGATTAGAGAACAAAAAATTTAAAAAATCAATCATAGAGAATTTAATTTGAATTAAATCTCTATAGTAGATTTATCTCTCTAGTGTAAATAGGACAATTAGCACTTAGATTATTGTCATAGGCAATCACTTTTAAGATTCCACCATTGGCCATCAGCAAATTATGCGATATAAGTTAATTATTATATCAGGATATGCGAGAGATGTGCTATAAAATTAGTTATTATATTGAGATATGTGAATGATGCGATATAAGTTAGTTATTATTTTGGTAATGTGCGTAGAATGTGAAATAAAATTATTTTTTAATATTAAATTTTATGTGATGTGATATGATTATTTAAAATTAACTTAGGTTAATTTTGACTGCCAAACAAACAGGGGTTATATGTTTTACCAGAGTGCATACTTAGAAGAATCATTTTCTATATCCTTCATTTTCTTAAATAAAATTTGAAAACAACCATGCTTCACATGACATTAGTAAAATGAATTTTAATGTTAGTATTATATAAATTAATAAATGATAAATTGTACTAAAGCCAACAAAGTATTACAAATTAGTCTCAAAACTTAAAAAAATTTCAATTTAGGTTATTGAATTTGTTTCTACATTAATGCTATTTGGTCCTTAAGTTAATTTTCCCTTTTTTTATGGTCCATTTGAACGATAAACTAATCATATTTTGACTATTATTTATAATTTTGGTCTAAAATATTTTATAATATTATATATTTAAGGTTTAAAAAGATAAAAGAGAAAAAATTCAGGTTAAAAAATGCGAAAAAAAAATTTACTTTCACTATTTTTAATAGCTAGAGACCTAACTGTAATGTAAATACAATCTGGAGACCTAACTCTAGAATTTTCAAATCTTGAGACCTCTTTGTAAAGACGTGACAACCTCAGGAGCCCTAATGCAATTTAGCCTATAAATTATATTTGATAAAATTTTCCTAAAGCTCTAGATGAGAAAAAAAAGAAAGATTATGAGGAAAAAATTATAATCATGTAAAATAAAGATCTGAAATGATAATTGGATTAATTTAAAATAATGAATAGAAAATTTTGATCTAATTGTGCCAGGCTGTCAGTCCCAAGGTAACTGAACAATTAAATATTTTTAAAATTCAAATCGAATTTTATTTTATTTGAAGTGGACTCGATGTTTTCTTAAAATTAAATTAATTATTCAATCAAAATAATAATAATAAATAAATAAACTAAAAATCTACTGAAAAAGTATATTTGGGACTTCTAAATGAATATATTAAAATGGCTTAATTAATTAT
Organism: Apostasia shenzhenica; assembly: GCA_002786265.1. Lineage (NCBI taxonomy): Eukaryota > Viridiplantae > Streptophyta > Magnoliopsida > Asparagales > Orchidaceae > Apostasia > Apostasia shenzhenica. The sequence continues at coordinate 3,034,784 of KZ451979.1, forward strand.
TGGGAATTTCATATCTATAAAAAATGTTTAGTATCTAATTGTCTCAAATTTAAAAGTTGCATTCAAGTTCAAGAGTAAAAGAATAATTTAGAATGATAAATATATAAATTAAGACAAAACTTTAATTTAAGATAAATCTTATTTAATTAGCTAATAAATTATTATTAATTAATAATAATAAAAAGCAATCTTTGGAGTCTAACTCCATGCACTAGACCAAAATTAAGACTAAAATAGTATTTGTTTAAATAATAATAATAATAATAAATATTTTTTTAATCATTCCACACAAATTATACTATAAAAAGTATTATTTTACTTTACATACTTAATAATTTTTAATAAAAATATTAACTTTATTTCACATCCTATACCAAAATACTTGATTCGAATATTTTGATTTAGGATGTGAAATAAAGTAGATATTTTTATTAAAAATTATTGAGTTTGTGAAGTAAAAAATAATATTTTTTTATATCAAAACTTGCGTAGAATAATTAAAAAAAATATTATTATTACTTATATTTTTTTTTAAATTAGTACAATTTTGATCTTTCTCGTGATTTTAATGTAAAAATATTATTTACTTTTACTTTAAAGAATTACATGACATAAGTATTTTCTAGAAAATAATCCATTCATTAATACTTCAACTAAAGTACACTTATAACAACAAAATTTTTTATCAAAAAAATATATAATTTACTACTTCAATATAATTTCACGTACAAATTTAAATACAAAATATTTTAACAAAAGTTCACTAAATAAAAAATTAAATGTAATCATAAAATTATCTTTTCATATATTTTGAGTTGTTTAAGTATAATACATATATGATCATCTTAAATATTATATTAATAAATGTAAACAAATGTTCATTTATAGTTTATACTTTATATTTTCGAATTCATATGTGAAACTATCAAATTAAGTTAAGGTTTTCTTGCAAATTTAAATATAAAAATCAGCATTTCAATACAAATTTTTTATAGGTACATACAGTTTACACGTAAATTATATTTTTTAAAATTCTTAATATTTTATAAAAAAAATTCACTTAATTCTTTAAAATTTATAATAAAAATCTAAAGTTTAAAAAAAATTAATTGCTTCCTATAATTTTAATTAAAGAATTGAGTACAAAATTTTAAAATACAAACTAAAATATAATCATAAATAAACAATAAAAACTTACCGTCAATTTATCCATTTTAAAAATTTTACGATGTTGCCCGCATAATTCTTACCCTATTGTTTTCACACGCTGCCGCACTTAAAAAAATCCTATGTCTAAGCACTTAAATCTTTTAAGGAGATAACCGCATAGAATATTTTATGCATATCTTTGCGTCACACTTGCCCAAATTAAGCTTGACTAAATTTAATAATTATTAATTATATTTTAAAATTTGAAAATTATACTTGACTAATTTTAATAATTATTAATTATATTTTAAAATTTGAAAACTTATCTTTAAAAATTCAATTAAATTTTATTTTAAATTAAATAAATTATTATTAATTTCTTTATTACAATTATTTTAAAACTTAAATAATTTTCTATTTCCAACTTTTTACTTTCATTTGGTTGATTTTCTTCGACTAAAAAATTTATTTTATTTTTAAAAATTAAAATAATATCTTATATCTAATGTTATACAAATTTTAATATTAAATAATTATTTTATTTCAAATCAAACATAATTTTTAATATAACAAACTCATTTATTTCATATCATATACACTATTAAAAAATTTTATAATTTTTTTTAAATTAAATTTTTTTCTTCTGACCAATTATAGACCTGTGCTAAAGCCCATCTTTGTTTGATTAGAGAAAAAAATGATTTAAAATTTTTTTTGTAAAATTTTTTAAAAATATATATATGATGTGAAATAAAACGAGTTAGTTATATTAAAAATTATATTCGATGTAAAATAAAATAATTATTTAATATTAAAATTTATCTAAAATATGAAATAATTTTTAAAATTGTAGTCATTGCTAAAATTGTCAGAGTCTGACAATTATAGCTAGACTTCGTTTCAAGTCCGACAGTTATAGCCAAACTCGAAATAGTACTTTTTTTAATAATTATAATTAATTAATAATAATTTGTTAAAAAAATTAATTAGAAATTAGTGCTCTAATTAAATCAAAGTTTTAAAACTCAGAAACTGCAGCAGCAAACTCATACTAAATATTTTGATTTTAAATAAAGACAACCCCTATAATGTTAGGGACTATTTCGCCTAAGGGTGTGTTTGTTTGTAAGGTTAAATTTAAGAAGATTAAAATTAAATTTGGATGGAGATATTTTTTTATTGAAAATTGTGAATGATGTGAAATAAAGTTAGTTATTATGTTGGGATATGTGAGGGATGTGATATAAAGTTAGTTATTATATATAAGTTAGATAGTGAGGGGAAATGTGATATACCAGATTAGTTATTAATCAAGTAAATGTGTACCGAATGTGAAATAAATTTAATTTTAATATTAAATTTTATGTGTGATGTGATATATGCCGTTAAATGTAAACTGCAGGTTAATTTTAAACTCTCTAGACAAACCGGGGCCTTAGAAATATAAAACTTACACACATGTATATCATCCTTAAATGCTCTTCCCATTCTAATTTTGCACACAGAATGTTGAAGGATCAAAAGATATATAGGATGATGTTGAATGCTGACCTCTACAAAGAAAAAACATACAAATAAAAAAATATTACAAAAATAAATAAGTAATTAAGATATAAATGAATATACGTATTTAGAGATAGAAAAGATAGAAGAAAAATGAATATATCTGAAGGAATTTGGTGTTACACTAATTGAAGATATATTTAAAAGAAAAATCGATTTAGATGGTTTAAACATATAAATCGTGAGACCGATTGAAGCTCCAGTTCGAAAAATCGAATTATTGAATCTGCCCATGGATGTAGCAAAGAGGAGAGGGAGGATAAAAAAAGAATATGACAAAAAACTATAAACAAGTGATTTTTTAATTTACTTAGACTTAAATAAGATTGTTAATGCGAGAGGATTCATGTAACCGACCCGCACCTAATTAAATATCAAAGATTTCGAGTTTAAGTTGAAACTTGATTCGAGTTAATAAAAATCTAATCAATTTTAGTCATATTCGAGTTGAACCGAGCTTATTGTTTAATCTTATTGGGATTAACGCTTAGAATTAGGATAAGAATTTGGTAACTGATAGGGGCGCAATTGAAATAAAGAATTCATGTAGCCGACCCCACCTAGTGGGATTAAGGCTAGGTTGTTTGTTATTGTTGTTTTGTTGTTTGTTTCAAGTCTGGACCTTCTAAAGAGGAGATGGGCTTGGCCACAAGAGATCGAAAATCACTTGAAATTGAATCGGATATTAAATTGTTAATGAAGCTCACTCACTTAATGAGCTGAAATAACAATTGGTGTTTTTAGGCTCGGTTTTTTATGCAATGCTAGGCCTTAAGCAGACATATAGAATCAGATTAAATAGAATGAAATCGGATTGATTAAAATAATAAAAAGGTATATACAAGTATACATGTAATTAGATTTAATAGCGATGGTTTCTAGACAAGGTGAATCTAATGAACAGGCTTCGTTAGAATTTCTCTCGTAATATTTATTCCAAATCATTATTTCTTGTAGATTTGTTGGTTTTTTATTTTTAAAACCATAAAATTCAGATGGGAATGATTATAATGTTGAAGCGTAATTAAGTGAATAAAATAGCATATTTAAGCATAAATTTTAGGGCTAGAAGAATTAAAGAATAATCTAAAGTATGGTCGACTTTTATCAAATTCGGAGCTTCGAATGCAATAACGAAAAATCCATCGAATCAAGATTGGGGGTCGCAGTTTAGAGCGAATGCTTCCTTTAGTTCATTCTTTGATAAGAAGTTAAGATTGACATCCGAAAATTTTCAATTCAATAGATGAGTGGCCGAGGCCAGGGCAGCTTGAAATAGATTGGTTAACAGCCCCTAGCCAATAAACATTTGCAAAACCTCTAGAAGAAATTCAAAAGGTAAATTTTTCATTCAACACACATGCACCGCCCACGCGTAAGATCGTTAATCTTGCTCGAAGATCGAGGATTTGTTCGGAAAATTAAATTAAATTTTGAATCGGAATAGCATCGATTCGATCTCAATGAGCGAAGCTAACGAGTCATAGTTTTTGGCTCGAAAATTTTAGTCAATCCGAATAAATTGATCCAGCACAGATCGAATCGAGATGTCTCGAAATCAGATCGATTTAAAAAATAAAAAATATATTATATTATATATTTATAGTATGTAATACAATTGTAGTATGTAGTTTTTGCCAGTAGTCAGCTGAAGTGCTTCATTTAGACTTTCATTAGAATTTTCTCTTTTTACTAATCATTTAAATCAATTTTATTGTAAATTAATTTTTTGGTTTTTATATATTAAATAATAAATCAAAAGCGAATAGCCATAATTTACAGCGATTGGAATGAACAAATATAGTTCGTATGAACATAATATTTCAATAAAAGGATTCGAGAAATTTAATCGAAATGTCGGATCAATTTTGGTTCGGATCGAGTTTGAATCGATAACAAATGAGCCAGAATCACTCGATCGAGATCGATCGGATTCTTCTTCGTCATGTCTCTAGATCAAATCGAGATCAAATCGAAAACTTTCAATCAATCTAAACCAAGATCGAAATCGTTAATAGCCCATAATACCACTGGACGATCACTACCGTCGTGCGAGCAGGGCTGGACCTGCCAAGTGTTTTTTAGCTTCTTTTTCTTTACAGTTTTTTTAAGCTCATAAACATCAACGGTTAAAAAAAAGGGCCTCATTTGGTTCGAGACGTACAAATTTAATTATAAAAAATCAATTTTATTTTCACGATCTAATAAACGCAATATTTAAGAAATTAAAAGTATTTTCACATTTTTAAACACATTTTATAATAGTAAAATAAATTTCTCGATCGGCCATATAAACATTAAAAATAAAAAAATAAGTTAAGGAGTTGATGCCTAAAATTTTTGGCGTAAAAAAATATTAAAAAATATATTTTTTTTAATATTTACAATAAATTAAAAAAATTTGAGGTAAAGATTTTTAAATATAAAATATATTTGATCAACAATTTTTCCAGATTTTCAAGTCACAAAAACATTATACTCTTGCTTAGGTTTGCAAGACCAAACTTTGGAAAGAATACACTTGTTGTTTAAACTCTTTAATTCCCGACCTTACTTTAAATTACATAAATTTTTTTAGGATACAATTTGGTGTTTTTATTTTAAAAAATACATTAATATTAATTAAATTAAAAAAACTATTACACCAGCAAAATTTATATAATAATTGGTATCTAGTCATAACAATTGGTTATTTTATCATTTAACCAAGGAATTTCTTAAAGATGCATGTTTACAATTTAATATATAGTTATGATAATGATCAATTTTTTAAGAAGCTTCTTCTCTTAAATATATTTGGCAAAAATAACATATATACAAATATTATTATATTGCTTAGCTATAAATGTAAAATACATAATTTAATATGTAAAATTATAATATAAAGGGACATTTAATTTAAATATGAAAAATTATATGTTTCACCGTTAAGGATATAAATATATCTAATATCCAATACTAAAATCCTTTTATAAAATAGCAGATTCTATAATATTTTTTTTGAAAATTTTTACTATGCTTCAATTCTAAGCCCTAAAATTATTACTTATAATTTTAAAATATTATCTTCAATATTCCTCTAAATTCTTTTAATACAACCTAACCTTATTTTTAAAATTTAAAGTTATTTTAATACTATAAACTCCAAATATGTTTATTTATAGATTATAAATCACACAAAATAAGAATAAATTACTTAAAAATAATATCAGTATTTCAATTTATAATTATTGTTTTTCAAACAATATTATATGTGAAGATATATCGATGTTTGTAAGATTTTTTATAATGATTATACATAATATTTTATTTTTGATAGTGAAATAGATTTAATTTTTGAAATATATTAATCTTTTCTTATAAATCTCCTATCTTAAATAATATAAATCGTGCAAATAATTTTCTTCTATAACATAATTTTATTTATACGCAAAAATATAAATTTTTTATATAAATTTTTTTTGCGCAAATATACTATTATAAATATAAACATTAAATGTAAGTAAAATAGTTTAAGTTCTAGGTGGCAATGGGGTGTAATTCCCTTTTTAAGTCTGTCTTTTTATAAATTTATTTTTAATCTCTTGGGCCCGTTATTTTAAGCTGTGAAATTTACATAGTATATATTTTAAATGCAGACATATATATCCTCATAAATATATAATATTAAGAATTAAATTTTATTTCACATCTATACACATATTACTAAAATAATAACTAATTTATATCAGCATTCCTCACTATTCCAACATTAATAACTAAACTTTTATATCTCAACATCCCTCACATATCCCATACATCATTAACTAATTTTATTTCATATTATTCACAAATTTTTCAATTAAAAAATATCTCCTATTTAAATTTAATTTTTACTCGTTAAAATGTAAAACTCTCTAAACAAACAGACCCTTGAATCATGTAATTTTTTTTTTCCCCCCCCCTCCCCCAATTGGCCCCCCCCTTTTTTTTTTTTTTTTTTTTTCTTATAGAAACTATAGGAAGGTCCATATTTTGAGAAGATTCCTAGCCCTCCACATTGATCCTTACCTTGAAGGAAAGTTATGTTTAAAAAACTATATAAAAATCTCATTGAACAAGAAATTAATAATAAAAAACACATTTGTACCAAAATCAACTATGCATACATGCATATTATAGCATAATAGTATTATCGAATAATTGTCTTTTCAATAACATTACATTTGTTGAAACAACAATTCTATTTTATAAAATATTTTTATAAAAAGACAATTACATCATACAATATTCCATTGTCACAAATAATTTCTCCCACACAATCTAGAGCATAACTTATTTATTATCTTATCAATTATTGCACAAAGATTTAATATGCATTTGAAAAAAAAAATGGCTTATATTGGCTCGGAAATTAATAATCTCTAGGAACATCTAAAGACCTTTTAGGGTAAATAACTTTAACAATCAAATTGAATGCTCAAGAGTAATAAAATAAATTCAAGAATAATTTGCCTAATAATAAGATAATATTAAATCAAAAGGGTAAATTACAAGTCGAGGCCCTGAGGTAAGATCTCCTATTCATTTAAGTTCAACAAACAAAAACCTACCAATTTGGGATCTCTCTCGCCCGTAGAAAATTATCTACGAAGGGTGGTTGTTTTTTCAAGATTCTGTCAATTTAACTGTTTAAGCTAAATACTCCTTATAAATATAAATATGTAAGTAATTTAATCATTATTATAACTTTTAACATTTCATTTATCATTGTGGTCAGCCTAATAATAGTAATTTAAATTAATATTGTAAATATTTTTTTTAACAAATATTAATACAATAATTTAATTATCAGTCAAATTAAATTGACAGAAATTAATCCGTAAAAAATGACTCAAGTGGAAATAAATTTCTAGGCAGAAGGAGAACTTCGAAAAAATATTTTTTAGTTTTGTGAACTTTTATGGCATAGGAGTTTTAATTTCAAGGGCGGAAAAAAAAATTTTTTTTTACAATTCGTAGCTCCCCCGAAACTTTGGCTCCAATCAGTGCCTGCCACATCATGCACTGGCTCCACCTGCCAGTTGCTATCACGCGGCTGGCGGTGATTGGCCGGCCGATTACGCAAAAAATTGCTCCAATTTCAGGGGCCGAATGTAATTACCCCTAATTATCAATTTAAGCTCGAGCTAGAATTAATATTGATGTGAAAAGCAATAAACCAAAAACCACTAAGAGCACATGCCGATAAGTCGCCAAACATAGCAATCCAGACGGCCCCAGCCAAGGGAGCGACTGGCTGATGACATGCCAGAGCGAGGGATAACTAGATCTCGCCGGGAGGCGCCGCCGCAAAACCGCTTCCGGCAGCGCCCGACCCCACTCAGTCCCACGGTGGTCGCCGCGCTGACAGCGGCGCCCGCCCTGCCAACGGCCTGATAAACCTCCGCTGACAGCGGCAGGCCGCCCCCACCGCAAACGCGGCGGCGGAGGCGCCTGCGGCCTTCGCCGGCTCGGTAAATTTCGCTTTTCTCGGTGGCGATATTTCTCACGCCTCATCTGAGCGACCTCCGCTGTCGTATTGGGTGTAGACGGAGACGAACTCGCCGACGGCCATGCTGGCGCGCCGCCAACTAGCCGCGAGGCGCCGGAGATCACATGGCGTGGGTCTGGTGACGGCCCCGACGCCGAATCAATGAGGGAAGGCACAGAGACGAGCGTCGGTTGGCGCCCGAGACGGCGGCACGGAGCCACTGAGCACGTCCGGCGTAACTGTGTTGCCGCCGGCCAGCGAATCTCTGGCAGGACGGTTGAAGGAAGGAGGGAGAACACCTGTGAATGGGTAATTGCTGGGTTCGTTGCAGGGAGCCATGGTTAAAGGAAGAAGAGAGAGAGGACAGAGAGAGAAGAGAAGAGAGAGAGAGAGAGAGAGAGAGAGAGAGAGAGAGAGAGCTTGGAAGGGATTGGGGTGTGGAGGGCACCCACGATCCACCCCCGAGACCGGAACATTTTAAAACAAAGGGGAGGCAATAGCTTTACTAATATTTGAACGTTTTGCAGAAATAGTCCCTATAAAATTATAATGATGAATCATAAATTGGACTTGATTAATATTGTCCCTAATTGTGTCATAATGGATAGCTTTTTTAATCAAAACGATTAACTTTGGTAATACAACAGAATGCAATGTTTATAAATTCTTGCGAAAAAAAAATGCAATATTTTAATTTCGTGAGTTTATATTTAATGAGATTATATATAATTTTTAAAAATTATGTACCTCTTAATTATACTTTTAAAATCTCTAACATAGCTTAAGGTAAGATTAAATTTAAGGATCCATGTATATATTATATATATATATTATAATATATATAATCTTAATTGTTATATTATTTATTTTACTGAGTTAGAAATAAAATTAAAAAAAAAAAATTTAAAAGGACAAAAAATAATTGCCCATGCTACTAAAATTTAAATTATTTTATATTTGAATTTAGGGACATTTATGTTCACTTATTGGGCAAGAGTATATAACTATAAGGTAAATTATATTTTAGATTTTTAATTTAAAAATGTATTATCAACTTGGGGGCTTCGTGAATTTAAAATTTTAAAAATTTGAGGTGCCTTAAATTTAATATACTATGTATATACCATAATTTATTTTTTGTTTTTTTTATAAATTTTTAAAATAGAATCAAAATACCTTATCTCTCATTGGGTCCTTTCCCTCTTACCTCCACCCGAAGTCAGCTACGGTGGACATTGTCAAGGTTGCGCAATAAGCCGCCTAGTGCTATGTTTGCCTAACGCTCGTTAAATTTGAGTATTTAAAAAAAATTTTAATAGTAAAAGATATTGGGTAACATTGAAGTAAAAATATTTAAATCTCAAGACGTCTTGCGAAATGTCTCGCAAATATTAAATTTATAAAATCATAAATCTGAGTGATATATACTCAAAACTAAAAAATCTAGTATAATTTTTATCCTGTATGTATATCATCCTAAAATTTAATTTGAATTATTTACTCGAATAACCATGTGTTACGTAATGATATTATAAGAGTTACGTCTTTGAAAAATAAACAATTCAGATTAATATTAAAATGAAAAAAAATTGAATTGATTTTTTATTAATTTTTAATAAAATTATCTTAGATTAAATAATTAATTTCAATATAAACACAAATAACCTTCATTTGTGCACTAGATCGGGTAATTAATTTTTAAAAGACTCCTAGTTTTTTTATATATAAATTTTCTTTTATTCTTTCTGCTTTTTCATAATAAATTTCAAAATCTCACAGCCAAAACACAAATG
>KZ451979.1:3044825-3072325 GCA_002786265.1 Apostasia shenzhenica
AACGTACCAAGTGTCGAACCTAGGGCCTGCAGTGAATGGAGTTCGAGCAAGGTTGCGGCAGATTTAGACTCTACTCTAACCATTCTTAGCTCGATTAAAAGTTCAAATGACTTTTAGTTTTGAGTCAGAAAAAACTGGGAAATGCAAAATTGACAAACCTTGGAATGAACCATGATTTCCCAGTTGTAAGTTTACCTCTACGGCATGTAGTTGTTGAAGTCAATATACAACTATTATGTATTGAATAGTGATACATATATGTGTGGAATGTGAGTGTGTGCGTGTCCTTCTATAATCAGAATATTTACTAAATAATTTAAACCCATACCATTTTTCATTTATATATCCTTTATATAATTCTAATTTGTACTTTTTATAAAGCATTTGTTTATTATATGTATTACTTATTATAATGTATTGTTTTATATTGATTCCAGGGTGACTGGGGGACTGTTGGAGCAGGGAGTTGCGCCACATAAACATTATTTAAACATGTGTTAATCTTTAAAAAAAAATAATAGTGTTAAGCATTTAGTTAGTGGTGCAAGGTGCATGCAAGCTATAAGTTTGTCAAAACCGCCCCGTCCAAACAGCCCCATTTGCTATCCTTAAAGGTCATTGGCTCTAATCCAAAGTTATTTTAAAATGAGTCCTGTCAACACAATCGATGCAAATAGTGAATAAATGTTAAACTTAATGGGATTTCCCCTATAGTAGGGCTATGTCCTGGGCAGGCGGCAGAAAGTATACAAAAAAACTTTGTTATAAAATGGAGGCTTTCAAAAACCAGAAGTGATTCCCTTTATAACTAATTCAACTGGATAGTATTGATTTGAATTTTTTAGGAAATTTAGAGATTTAAATACTTGTTTATATAACAATATATGATGTTTAGTATTTCAGTTTAGGATTCCACTACTGAACCTGTTTGTGGATTGCCTTAATTCTGTTTTTTTCTAAACCCCCCCCCCCCCCAAAATTTTTGGTTTGCTCTTCAAGCGGTATTTATTGGGATAATTATAATTACTTTTGCGCTGTATTTTAAAACTTTTGAAGATGGGGTTTGTTTTATGTGCAAGCTTCAATTAGCATGGGCGATGATTAAAATTTACAAGAATAAAAAATTAATGACAGCTGTTGATTAAGGGATAAGTTGGATTATTTTGAATATTTCTCAATGAGACTTACACCTGTTGCACTTTGAGGCAATACCTGACAGTTAATGCTTGGCTGACTTAGGTAAGCTAACATCAGTCAACTCAGCAGTTGGAGAACTTGCCAACACTATTTTGCAGTGCTTACTTCAATCCTCCGAATCCTTGCAGTTTTTGTTACATCAATACTCTATGCAAAAGGAGTAAGTTAAAGGTTCCTCCTATATTTTATAATTTTGTATACAATGGACTTGTGACTATATTTTTTTGTTTGCACTGTTGACCAGGGAAACAAATATAGTTTAAGCTGATCAACCTTGTGGAAGCAAGTATCTTGGTATGCCCGGGTTCCATGCATTGTAATTTATATGTAGTATCTGCTTTGTTTTTGTCCCGTTGTTCATGCGACAACTGGCTTTGATTCAGGGTCAGATATGAGACCTTCTTGATGGGGATATATCAAAGGTTTATAATTTATTACAATATACAAGAACCTGACATGATGTGTACTAGTCAAAGGTGTTTTACATCCATAGGAGTTATAAGAGGGGGAGTTAACCATAAATCAAACAAATGGTTAAAATGAATGTGGTATGAATTCTATGCAATAATGAGAAGCCTCTTATAGTGGTATTGTTTTTAATAATACTATTGCCCAATACGGCCATATGATGAAAGATGAGTGTTCGATGGTTGAGTGGAAGAATATTTCATAAAGTTAGTGTTGCCTAGGTGCAAATGATTAAATAAATGAGTGTTCACATTAAAGTGGCATTATGTTAGAAATAATTGTATCAAGAGTATGCCTACCTTAGTAGAGGATAAATGAGGGAGAATCATTTGAGGTGCAGTTTCAATAATGTCCCATCTATGGTTAGAGAACTGCAGGTAATTATGAAGAGTCCAAATGAGTTATAGAGAGGGCGGGCGATGATGAAAATACTTTGGATATGGTTATTACAACTTGAACTTAACTTCATTCATAGAGGATGGAGCTTTAAATCAAGGCATGATGAAGAAGAGATCCATGTAGCTGAACCAAAGTGGTTTTGTAGGATAAGACTTCTTGTTTATCATCAGTCGAGAGTGTGGAAACCATAACCATATCTTCAAGGATCCTTTTGAAAACAGTTGGGGACTATTTAATCTATTTCATATCCAAACTATCTCTGTCCCTCTTATAGATTTTGCGAGGAAAGATATAATAAGCACAATTTTTGGTTTCCTAATTAATCAGCACACTTATTACGAAAATTACACTAATTGGCTGGCACTTTAGGATGTGTATCCAGCGAGAACACAAATTAAACTCATTAGCCAGCAACATAGTTAACAGACCCTATTACATGACGATCATACAAATGCAAGCACTCTGTGGCATTTAGCTTTTCAGCTCTTTTTTAAACTATTTTTCTTGATACTCACCGAGATAGCTACTATTTCATATAGCCCACCAAATTTCTGATAGTAATGTTTTCTCTTCTTTCCAAAGGCAGGCTTGATTTTTGAATTTTGAGATAGATGAGTGCAGTAAACAGCGTAGTATTTAATTCTAAGGTTCTTCTGAATATTCAGCAGTTTACTACTATTTCATATAAGCCCACTGCATACTTCAAAGAATAGATGTCTTGGCTATTCAGGGGCTAGGTTTGATAATTTGAAGTTGGCAGAGGATGGGATGAGGAAAAACAACAGTCTTAATTCTAAAGTATTTAAAAGTAATGGAGTAAACTAACTTTGGGCAGAAGAGATGGCCAATCTCCTCTGCAACTATTTTCAAGAATAAAACCTATCTAGACTTACAAATGGCACATTGATTACACGGTCATCACATTGCATTTACTCAAATAGTTTTATTTAATATCTTCATGGTTATGCCCTGCATGTCTAAATGCGTCAGCTTTAGTCAGATACAACAGAGCATAAATTAGGACGAAATACTGTTTTCACGGAATATAACAGGTGTGTACCATTTTTTAAGCACGCTGAAAAGTCATCATACTTGTCTTTTTCCTTAACTGTCATTTGTTTTTGCTTTGCGGACTTTGTTGACCTGAATACCGTAGTTTTTCAGCCAACTCTGGCAGCTAGTAGGAAGGGAGCTACAATCTTTACATTCTCTCAGGGGCAAGCAACGGTATAACATATCCGTTCCTAATTTTCTTACTTTCTGGACTATTTTTTGGCAACTTCACGCTGCAACTCTTCTCACTTACAGGTTGAAAATCTTGCTGACGAATTGCAGAGTATGAAGCTAAAAAATTCTCAGGCAAGTCCTGATCTTGATTCTCTATGAATGTTTTTTTGTATTCGAGGTGGAAGTTTTCTTATCAGTATTGAATCTTAAGGTTGCCCATAGATAGAGTCCATACTATATGTTTTCAATCCTGTTTTTTTTTTTTAATGACTAAAAAACATCATTGTTCAATTTGCAATCTTATGCGATATAAAATTCCTCTTTAAAAGAAAATTACCTCGTAAGCTATTTATTGTCAAAAACATTCATACAACCAATATTTATATCAATCATTGCAGACATGGATGAAACATTAATCCAGATAAGGAGGAAAAAAATTAAACATATTAGTAGCTTACTACACAAATGCTTCAGAAGATGAAATTTTTTTTCTCCTGCCAAGGGAAATTTACCAATCAATACATATAATATATATATATAATATTTGCTATTTATAGGAATGACCCACACAATGCATTGCTCCCTTGATTTTCTAGCTAGAATAATAAACTACAAAACTTTGCCTATCTAATTGAAAACGCCACTGGCTTATTCTTACTATTCTTAATAGCCTTAAAAAACATTTTATTCTTCATTTCAGTTGGGAACGGCAGGTTAATCTCTGAAGGAAGAATCTGATTAAGGAAGAGGAGAAATTGCGGGCCATGTCGCTGTCTCGACGGTCATATAAAATCCTGAAGAAACACCAAAACCCAACAATGCTTCCTGGTAGACGACTTCTGCCCACCCAGTGTTCACTTATTCTTTTGTAAGATCTATTGCAATTATATAGTGTGGCTTAGGCCTATTTTGGGACAATTTAATTATTTATTAAGTACTCCTTAGTTACTATAATTATCATGAAGGAGAATTTGTGCTTTTTTCAGCTCCTTGTAATATTTATGTTTTTTTTTTCTTTGTATTTAAATCAGCCAATTTAATTTTCTTGTATATCTGGGGCAAATCAAAAGCCTTTATAAGGTGTAATATCAGGCTACAGGAATATTGTTTTAATTTTTAAAGACAGTGAAATATCCGTTGCACACTACAGCTCAATAAGTGGATAGGTATAAGTGGATCATTTTTAGATTATTTTTTAAAATAAATTACGTTCAAATATGAATTTAAAGCTGTAGTATTACACATTTATATTTTAAATTTTAATATTTGAATTCGATTTATAATACATTAATGAGAGAGGAAGAGGAAGAGGTAGAAGTAAAATAATATTTTTAAAAAATTTTAATAATAAAAAATAAAAAGTATTGTAATTAGTGTATCTATATGAGATTTAAAAAAAATTTAAAAATTCAAAATTGTGTGATATTATGCTTTTAAGGTCAAAGTTCGAAGTAATTTATCTTATTTTATTGTGTGATTCAGAGATTATATTTTGTTGGACTATGAGAAGAGCTGAAAAATGCAGTAGGTGAAAACAAAATTTTAGCTCTTATTAATGAGCACAGTGGTTATGAAGCGACTTAATATAAAAGTTTTTTCCGAAACATGGCGTCCTAAGTAAAAAGTTTGATCATGCTACAATTAAATTTAAACCTCAAGGAACCTACAAGGAATTTTCTCTTTTTCATTTCATATTAGTGAAAAATCTAACAGAGTGATGTCTATTTCAAAATAGAGAAATTTTAATTGGAATTTAAATATGAAAGTGGATTTTAGAAATTTTGAAATTCTGTTTGATTAATGAATTAGTATACACAACAAATGGGTGGTTCCAGACTTGTGTCTCTGATCTCCATTCTGATGATTTTTTAATTCAAAGGGGATAAGTTCGAGAATTTTTTTAAAAAAAAAAGATTTTTATGCGACTATAGATCCAGAATTCCAGAATGCCTTACAAGAAGTAAAAAACTATATATCCATATATAATATATCAAACATACATATACAATACATATATACATATACATATATACAGTAATAATAATATACATGGGCTTGTTTGGTTTGGGAAAGGAATGAATTTGTGGTACAGGAAGAGAAAATAATTTATTTTATAGAGTTGATGGAAAGAAATTATTTTTAATATGAAGAGGTGTGTAGGAATGTGAAATTAAAGTGTATTTAAGGTTGGAATTTGTGGAAGTGAAATAAAGTTGATTTTAAGGTTGGGGAATTTGTGTGGATGTAAAATAAAATTATTAAAATTTAATAATAAATTTTAAATATTATTATTATATGTTTTTGCCCATTTTTGAGCTCATGCCAAACAGCCATACATATACATATACATATATATACTACATATACATACACATAATACAATACAACACATACATTACATTATACATACACATACATACATAATACATATACATATACATACATATACATATACATATACATACAATATATACATATACATATATATATACATATATATAATATACATATTATATATATATATATATACATATATAATATATATATATATATATTATTTAATATATATATATATACATATATATATATATTATATATATATATATATATATTATATATTGAAAGTTAGTATATTATATAATGTACTAAAAGATTATGATTCATATGTTTAGTGCCATTTTTTATAATAACGTGATCAAACCTCAACTTGAGATTATTATTTTTTAATTTGAAGTGAATTTGAATTCAGTCAATAAAAACTTATTCAATGGAATTTCAATCTTAAATTGAATTAATTTATAGTATACAACATATAGAAATGATTAGCATACCTAGTGGCCGCTTGCAGAGAATTAAACATTAGATAAGAAGAGAAAGAGTAGGATACAAACACATGCAACTTCAATGAAGATGTCAAATATGGAGCAACAAAATTTAAGGCAAAAAAAAAACATATAGCACAAAACAATCTGTATCACACAAATATATATATATATATATATATATATTATATATATGAAATAAAATGATAATTAAATAATATTTTTGGCGTTATTTCTCATTTTATTTATCACTGAATTTCATATGCCCTATGCATTGAACATCGGAGACAAATATCAAAAGGGGTAATTAAATTAGGAGCATTCTACTATATTATTTTAAAATGTTAAATATTTAGTTTTATTTAAATATATATTATTTTATATTTTATAATTTAAATTTTGTGAAAAATGTCGGGTTGGAACCACGGAACCTGTCCCGAAACCGGGTCCAGTAAAACCGGTTTCGGTCAGAACCGGTTGAACGGACCGGTTCTAACAGTTCCGGGCGCAGAAACCAGTCCGGCTGGTTCTACGTAAGCAGAAACTGTCTTATTCGGTTTCGGAACTGAACCGGACATTTTTTTTTTAAAAGATTGGGCGAGGCGCTGCGGGCCGCAATCCGCTGCGGCTGCTGGATAAATAATTTTTTTTTTGAATGGTCATTTGACCGTCGCAATTTGCAAACGGTCAAATGACACATTTTTAAATATAAAAATAACGTTTTTAAGGTTATTTTAGACTTTATAACAGTATTAAACTTCTATAAATAGTAAATTATGTGTAACGATAATTCCTAAAATTTTCATCAATTATTTTGTTCTTCTGCTGCTGTGAAAAAAATTGCAAACAGAGTTTTAATGACTTCCAACGTTGATTCTCTGGCGGTTCTTCCTCAAGTCGCCGAGGGAATGTTGATCCGAAGTACGTTACAGAACCTCGATCGTCTTCCTCCACTCGGTGAGAACTTTGACGAAACTTCTGAAACCTGATCTCGATCTATCTGCGGAACATGATCTTGAAGGCAAGTGGAGATGTTGGCACTGGCACTGGCCCGTCAACTCAATCATATAGTATCTTTAACAAGTCTGCGACGAAACACAGTAAGGTATGAGAGTTTTACTTCTTTTTATTTACAAATTAACCCGAATTGGAAGCGCAGAGAGACCTGAATATCTCGCTATTGTGTAAAATTTTTGTAAAAAATAATATTCATACAAACAGGGTGGATCGGCGGTGGTGGGCTGGTACATTTAAAAACCACCTAGTTAGATTATTAAGTTTGATGAAAAAATTTGCACAAACCTACTACTATAGAGCCAACAAACACAACTCATCCACAGAGGTGGACTATGCCGTGGGCGTTTAGGATGATAAAGCACGTCGAGGTTTAGTTCGGTTTGAAGTACGAACGACAAGTCGTTTTACAAGTGTGGAAAAGAGAGATTTTTAGAATATATTGTTCAATATTTACAGCCTCAATATACCCGTATGTCTAGGCATACACTTATAAAAGATTGTATGTCAATGTACGAAGAATATAGAAAATCTCTTATTCAACACCTCAGTAATATTAGTTATAGGGTTAGCTTAACATCCGATATTTAGACTAGTATTAGTGGCGCAAGTTATTTAGTTGTTACTATTTAGACTAGTATTAGTCGCGCAAGTTATTTAGTTGTTACTTGTCATTGGATCGATAGACAATGGGGAATGAAGAAATGAATATTATCTTTAGATGTATTAGATGAGCCCCATACGGGTTCAACTATTTTTTCTTACATTTGCAATGTTTGTAAAATTTATGGTATAGAAAATAAAATTTTTAGTATTACTTTGGATAATGCCTCGAATAATAATTCTGTAGTTAATTTTTTACAGCAATTTTTAAGGCCTCCGCTTTATGGTTCTCTTTTTCATGTTAGATATGCATGTCATATCATTAATTTATGTGTTTCTAGTGCTTTTAATTCCGAACATTTAATTATCAATAAATTTAAGCATGTTGCAAAATGAATTCGTTTAAATTCAAATGTTAGGCGTGAATGAAAACGTGTTTGCGTAAGTGCCGGAATAAATTGTGTAAAACTTTCATTATCTGTAGAAACTAGATGAAATTCACCTCATTGTTTATTCAAATCACTTTTACCGTACGAAAATTTGCTAACTGCTTTTTACAATTCATATACACTTAATCATGACCTTCAATTACGTTCTTATGATTGGATTTTTTTTTAAAAAGATTTTTGAATTATTGTACATTTTTAAGGAATCTACTAAAAGCTTTTCAGGTTGTTATTATCCGACTTCGCCTATTTTTCTGCCTTATGTTTTTCAAATATTTCAAAAAATTTTAGAGTTTAGATCAGATCTAATTCTAAAAACTTTTATTGCTGACATGGAATTAAAATTTAAAAAATATTGGGAAAAATTTTCACTTTTATATTCAATAGCTGCTATTCTTGATCCTCGTCAGGGAACCGAAGCTATTGATACTTTTTACACGGAATATTCTGATTTCTTGGGGAGTAATACTGATGCTGAAAAAACATCAATTTTTACAACTCTCCAAAAGTTGTTTTCTCTTTATTACCGTGAGCATGTTGCAAGCAGGAATGTAGAACGTGTGGAAAGTCAAACGGGAACACAGAAAAAGCCCGGCATCTTCAACGTTCTTAGGTCGGCGGCGGCAAAAAAATCTGTTGCTACAAATAAAGGAAAAACAACTGTTGGGGAGCAATCTACACCACAGAGTAAACCCCATACAAATTTAAACGAGTTGCAGTTCTATTTACGTCTCGGGGAAAAATTTGATGATGATATGAGCTTATTGGAGTGGTGGAAAAGCTCATCAAAACAATATCCCGTTCTATCTGCTTTGGCACGAGATGTACTAGCAGTACAAGCTTCAATTGTAGCTTCTGAATCAGCCTTTTCACCACAGGAAGAATAGTAGGAGATTACAGAAGTAGTTTGTCTCCTGCAACCCTTTGCATGCTTACCTGTCTACAGGATTAGTTTGCTACCGAGTCCCGAAATTAATAATATAATTTCGTGGACAAATTTAAGGATAATAGCTCAGAAGAAGAGAAGTACTCGAGAAGAATTCTTTGTAATTACAACGAATAATTTTTTTTTGTGAATATTTGTACAAACTGTAATTTTTTTTTATAAATATTTTCGTTAATATTAATAAAATTTCTTAGAATTCTTTTATATTAATTTTATCAGAAATATTACAAAATATATAACTTTTTTTTTATAAATACATAAAAAAGTATTTTTTTTAAATTAATTTACCCGATTGACTCGATCCGACCCAAATATATGAATCCGGACCGGACTCGGACCGGATCCAAGGTAAGCTAACCGGTTTCGGACCGGATCTGGAACCGATTGGAACCGGACCGGCCGGACCTGGAACCGGTAGAACCGGACCGGAACTGGTCCGGTAACCAGCCCTAGAAAAATGTAGTATGTAAATAATTTTATTTTCTTTTTGCTTTAAATAATTGTCCCATTAAATTATTGCTTTTCTGAAATGCAACACAACGCTTTTTGACTTCTGAGCTCTTCAATCAAGCGACCCAAATCGTCATGAGACGAACCGCCGGCGGCCACCGCACTTCTCGCCATCTTCCCAAGTCCCCTCGCTCTCTCCCGCCTCCCCGCCGCCTCCTCGCCGCCGTCCATCACTCCGGCGATCGCCGATCCGATCTTCTCCGCTGCAATCACCTGCTTCTCCTCCTCCCTCATACCCCACTCCTCCGCCCCCACCGCCAACCCCACTCGAAGAACATCCACCACCAGCCTCTCCGTGTAGAACTGCTCGGCGAACAGCGGCCACGTGATCATCGGCACCCCCGCGCTCACCGACTCCATCACCGAGTTCCACCCGCAGTGCATCATGAACCCCCCAATGGCGAAATGCCTCAGTATCAGCATCTGGGGAGCCCATCCCCTTATAATTAGCCCGCTTCCTTCTTCCTCCTCAATCATCATCTCCTCAATCAGCTCCTCGTCTCTCATGACCCATACGAACGAACAACAGGAAGCTCTCAAAGCCAATGAAATCTCTTGCAGCTGAGCATTCGTAATTCGCGCGAGGCTCCCGAAACAGACGTAAAGCACTGAGAAGGGAGCCTTCGCGTCAAGCCAATCCGTCAAGTTTCTTCCATGTTTGAGCTTGAATGAAGCAGGGGCGCCGCCTCTTTCAATCAGTTCGTCAAGCTTGTAGTTCACCAAGGAAACAGGGCCTACATGCCAAGCCTTCTTCTTCATTACATCTCGGTAGTGATCAGCATATCTGGGTTCGAGTTCATAGAAGCTGTTCACCACCGCACCAGAGCTCTGGCGATCGGACATCTCTACCCAGTCCATGAACTCACTGAACTTGTTTCTGGAGTTGAATGAATCATGAAACTGAGATCTCTTCATCTCTATATGATGTGGAAGATTGGGAAGAAGTGCCCCACCATTGCTAACTTGAGGGAGATCATCGAAAGACTTGTATTGGGCTATTGCATCTAATACACAGAGAGGAAAGAAGCCCATACCGTGGAAGACGAGCCTCGGAATGCTGAGAGCGCAGGCAACCTCTGCAGTCCAGGGGAGGAACATATCAGAGACGATGCAGTCGGGGCGGTGATCTCTGAGAATTTGATCGAGCGGTTGTCGAAGAGATTCGAGGGCCTCGAAGAATTCGACAGAGTGACCGACGTTTGGGAGGGAGACGAGATTCTCATGCCCACCGGGGAAGAAGGTCGTGCTGTTTGGTGATGATCGGTGCAGTGGGAGAGAGATGAGGTTGATGGGTTCGCCGACGTGACAGGTTCTACTGATCATGTTGCTCAGGAGAGGCATGCTGGAAGGAATAGTGAGAAGAGTTACCTTGACATTGCGACTGGCGAAGAGCTTTGCGATGTCCACCATGGGGAGGGTGTGGCCTGGAGCCATGAGGGGGAAGAAGAAGACATGGAGACGTTCAGCTGGAGGAGCCATAAAATCAGACTTACAATTGCTAGTCTTTTTGGGTTATTTATTTATTGGGATAATTATATGCGTACCATACTATTTAATTTTATTTATATATTATCCATCCATTCTTAATTTTTTACGCTATATACACTCAAAATATTATAAAATTTTATATTCACACACTTGAATTAAAATTCAGTCAAAAATCTATTTGAAAAAAAATATTTCGTTAGTAAATCATTAAAATTATATTTTTACTCTTAATAATTTTTTTTTCTTTCTCAATGTCTCACTAAAATATTGATTTGTCCTAAAATCAATTCACATCGTAGATGTCTCCTTTTCTTGCCACCATTTAAACATCAATATTTTAGAATTTTCACTCAAAATATATTTAAATATTCTTAAAATAATATAACGAACGGTTCAGATTTTTTGTAACCTAACTATAGTTAAGTTATTGAAAAATTATGATTATTCATTATACTAGAAACAAGTTAAAGCGTGTGTATGTAAGATTTTGTAATATTTTGAGTGTGCATAGCGTAATTAACTTAGAATGGATGAGTAATGCATAAATAGAGTTAAATAATATAGCATGTGAGTAATTATCCCTTATTTATTTATCACTATTATTTTTTTATACTTGTCTTTTTGGGTGTTCATGAAGTGAAATCAGCTTTAGCAGATAAATACTGATCTTTTAGCTCAATAAAAAAGTAGCTTACAAAACATTATAGAGTTTCAGGTTCAAATTATATAATCATAATTTTTAAATAAAATAAAAATAAAAATTATTAAAGTAAAAATCCAGAGCAATAAAGTAGCAACAATTATGCAGCTGAGAGAGCCAAGTCTTTATAGCAAAACAACTGTTTGAGAGGAAGAGCTGGGATGCTTTGGAGGTATATTGGAAAAAAGAAAAAAAAATATTTAATATAATAATATAAAATAATATTATTTAAAAAATATTATATATATATATATATATATAGGCAAACAAAGAAGAGCCCAAAAAGATTTTAAGACCTCTAGAAAAAAAATTTGTCTAGAGATTTTATACATTTTATACATTATCCAAGAGTAGATAATGTTTTAGATAAAGATTTGGTACAAAAATCCAAGAAAAATTTTGATCATTTATTGAAACGCTATAAATAACTTGTGTTATGTATTGAAATTTATGTTGTACGTAAAATAAAATAATTTTTAATTAAAATACATTTAGAATATAAAATAAAATTAATTTTAAATTTTCGATGCTATCAAATAAAAAGAAAAAATTAGTAGGGTGTAATTAGAATGAGTTGAAGTTAAGTCCCAACCAAATAGACTTATATTTTGGCATAAGCCCTCAAACTTCCCAACTCATCTTCTCACTAATTTTACATATTAATTTCACTTTATTTATAAACTCTAATATTAATTTCTTTTTTCATATCATACATAAATTTTATTTTACATCTAACATAAATATTAATATTTAAATAATTTTATTTTATATTATATTATTACATTATAGTTCAACTTTAAGTTCATATCTTTTTGTATTGATTATGGAGATTTTAATTAAATACCTTCAAGAAGTGCTTCAGTATATAGTTTTTATAGATGATATTCTTCTTATTGATAAGATTATAGAAGATGCTAAGACAAAAATTGAGTTATATAGCAATACATTAGAATTTAAAAGTTTTCATCTTAGCAGATCAAAAATTAAATATATGGAGTGTAATTTTAATCATGAAAAAAGCACTTGTAATGAAGAGATGATAATTGTTGATCAAGTTATCAAGAAGAGCGAACAATTTAGATATTTTGGATCAATAATACAAAATAATAGTGAAATAAATTATGTTATTAGAAGGATCCAAGCAGGATGAATGAAGTGAAGTGCATTTGACATATTGTGTGATAGAAAAATTTCACTTAAATTTAAAGATAAGTTTTATAGAATATTTGTTAGGCCAACTATGTTATATGGTGCTAAATGCTCACCTATAAAGCAAAAATACACAAACAAGATGAGTATTGCAGATATGAGAATGCTAGGGTGGATGAGCGGATATAATAATTTTCTGCCTATTTTATTCTCAAAATAACTCAAACAAACCCCAAATACTAAGAAAAAATCAATTGAAATTCTTAAAATCACGATAATTAATATGTAGAAAAAAATCATTTCAAATATATATATATATATATATTGATAGTAATCATTTCAAAAATTGCAGACGAATAATAAATTTTTGAATTAAAAAATGCTTATAAAATGAATTTCAGGGTACCTGTGAACGAGGTTTGAAATATGGATATCGCGCTCCAGTCTCCACCATTCAGCAGCACCTAATGCAATAAAACTTCTCGGAATCGAAAAAACTGATAGAAAAAAAAAAACAATAAACATTTCTTGAATTGATAATTTTAACAAAATTAAAATATTAATTATCATTATGAAAATTTACTAAGTCATCCAGACTATGTTAGGGATCAACACGAATGTCAACAATGAACAATGACACGAGTGGTATAGCCTTGAACAATCGCATCACAAAGCATGCATGAGATAGCACAATGGGCATAAAGCTTGAGCATTGTAAGAAGACAAATGATAGAATAATCTTGAGCAAATCTTACTGAGACTTACGAAAAAGAACTTAAAAAATATCCTAATAATAAGACAAGTCAACCAAAGTTTGTCTTGTGGAGCTCAGGAGAGTGAACCTTATCGAAAATAGGAGGCTCCATGCCTGAACACACGACGATGCCTATGTATGTGAAAGGAAAAAAAAACTAGATTCGTCTCTTCTCCCAACAAGATAGCTCACAATTTATAGTGAAAATTACTCTTGGCCATTTACGGTAGATGACCATGGCACGAGACCTATCTCTAGCTCTTCCTCAACAAGAAGCACAAGGCGACATGGGACACCTACAAATGTCATCGATGCCAGGAAAAACCATAGTACCTATCCCTATGAGAAAACATCGACGAGGCAAAGTATTTAAAAATGATTCAGTAGCACTAACAACTATTAGATATCACTACTCGCCTTTCTAAAAACGGGCCGACTCAACAACCAAGGAAAATTTGAATCATAGAGATCCCACTCCCTCAATCCATACTGGTCAAGTTGAAAGATCCTGTAACTCTTTTTCTTTTTTCTCGCAACCATCTAAGGAAACTCTCTTCTGTAATCAACAAGTTAGTTGAATCCTTAATTTGCTTATGAACATCATGCTTTTCTCTGGTTAAAAGTGAGTTTTTGCTTAAAAAGAGTGTCATACTTTTTCTTAGTTGTTTCTTCATGTATGAAATTTCTAGTCAGCAGACTCTACACTCAATGATCTTTTAGATATGAGACCAAACATCCATTTATATTTTTTTTTTTTTCAACATTAACACAGTAAAACTAGGAGGTTTTACTTTAAAAATACACGTGATTTAAAAACCATAAAAACAAGTCATTCCCAACGTAAACTCAAGATTTGGAGGTTTATTTGAAAGCAGGTGCACTTCAATTACCTGAACATAATTTTGAAACTCTTTGTACTTCAACTTAATCAAAAAATATTTGACTCCTTTTCTCAAGACAATGCCATATAAGCCAATAAAATGACCAGAGGATTTCTATAATTTTTGAACAATGATTTTGTCCAATGAATGAGAGCATTGTCTAACGAGCAATGCTTGGACAAAAGTATTGTCTGAAAATCTTAAAAATCTGTTAGGCAATGTTTTTTTGAGCTACGTATCATTTTTCTTTATCTTATACTTCTTCCCCTTTCCAAGAACTAAGAAGTGAGTACTTTTGCATGAAGTACTGAGTACTTCATTAACAAAAATTCCACCCATCAATCAAACCAACAAACTCGACTCCTCTTTCTGCTATAGGCCTGTATTAGATATCTAGCATGGCAACCACTAATCATATGGGAGGACAATCTAAATGAAAGAGAGAGACATGAATCAAATTTTACGGTACCAAATAAATCTCAAACTGAAAAGCATATTATAAAAAACCTTTATGTGAGCTTAGTACATACCAGCCTTACATTGCTACACCAAATTTTGAGATTTGACTATGGTTAATTATAGATGATTTCAAACTTCCAATCGGTTAACAAAAACTAAATCATACCTTGAATTTTAAGAGTTTTGAAATTTAAAATTGAGCCAGAAGCCCAGCTCTATTAAAGCTGTTATCCAATAGAAACCAAGCTATTTTTTTGTAACTTCTACAACTATAGTACGTTTCTGCAGCATGTAACACAAGTAAATTCTTTTTTTGGGCAAGCCTTCGTCTGTGCTTAATTAATACAATATATATATATATGCAAACACTTCACAGAAAAGAGAGAACAATGTGTAATAAATTGAAAAAGGTAGATTAAAAGATCCATATACCTCTCTCCCTTGAATTACTAACATGTTGCAGAAATATAATAATTCACCTTAAGAGTATACAAATGGTTAAATGAAGCTTAATTAAGCAAATAAGAGAAAAGTCAATTGCTCAAATGAATCATGAGTTGAGAAGATCATATATAACACAGGAAACAATATTGCGACTAAACATAAAAGGAAAAAAATAATAGATTTTGAGAGCTTCTGATGTAACTTAGCCCTATTGCTACATGCAAGTTATTGGTCAGTCATAAGATTGATCATGTAATGCATAGTAATCGAGAGATGTAACCTTCAATTGATCCGAAATAATAACAGGTTCCCACCTGACTGAAGTTCTAGTTGGGGGTTCTTTATGCCTAATGAAGTAAAAAGGATATTTGCATAGTTCTGCAGGAAAGCTTAGTAAAGAGCAGTATGGGAAGATCAGTGGACAGAGCTTTCCCTTAAGACCTAAGTCTTGCTCCTTGATCATGATAAGACAAGAGCGTATCAAGAAATCTGAGACCATATATGAGTCATAGGGTGACACCTTAGCAACAAAAGTCAATAAGTAGAACAATGATCAACGATCAACGGACAATTGAGCACAACAAAACTATGTTGTAAAGGATCCCACGAGACAAATTAGTAAGAAGAGCTACAATCAAGTCGTGAGGCTTCCCACAAAGATAGATCGGCACCTATCTCATGGACAACTCACCAAATAGTAAAAAATACTTATCTGATATGAAGCTTATGAAATGAGCTTAAGGCCCTTCCTGCTAGAATAAAGAAAAAATATTACAAGCCACATATCCGAGATAACTTTACAGCCTATATTGTGGCTCCCTCCTAAGAATTCTCTCCACAGTAGTGGCTCCCACACCTAACACATCGCAGTACTACGCAGTACTTCATCTATATGTATAATATAAATCAGATATTTCTATCATAACCAAGGAGGTTGTTATGTCATGCCCGCAATAATTAATAGCCTACATCAAGAAAATTTGATAAATGTTATGTGACGACCAGTAGCCAAAGAAGGCAGAGAGTGATCGCTATAAGTAATGTCCCCAAAGAAGAAAATTACTGGTGTAAGGAACAGTTTTTGGCACGCTTCTAGGCTTGATGAGTGGTGAAAGGGGAACAAAAATGGATCGTTTCACATCGAAAAGGGAGGGAAGATCTTGACACATATATAAGCCAAAACGTTATCCCAACTAGTAGCAATGCCTTTTGGGAGCAAAAATGTGAGACAATGATAAGAACTCTATAGTTAAGCGTGATTGAGTTGGAGTAATATCAGGATTGGTAACCTTCAAGAAAGTACTCAAGTCATGCAGTATTTTAAAGCTAAAGCGGACAATAGCTCTACATCAGGGACACCGAACATTATAATATAATATCAAAGCCAATCTCCCGAAGTACGATATGGTTCAAAGACGAATCGAACAGAAGCTGATGGGTCTATGACGAGTTGTTGCCAAATATGGTAACAAGTGATCACCAAGTGATGTCCATAGAAAAAGGAAATCACTGGTGTAAAGAGTCGCTCCTATCGCATACCTCATGAATAGTGAAAAGGAGATAGAAATAAATTGTTTCACATCAGAAAAAAAAGAAAGGAAGATTCTAATATATATATATATGTATATATATATATATATTATATATATGTAAAGACATGATCTCAACATATAGAGAGGTTTTTTGAGGGCAAAACTATGAGGTTAATGATGAGGATTTTGTAAGTAAGAATGCTTGAACCAGAGTAGTATCGAAATAGTAACCTCTTAAGACAAACTCAACTCAAGCAGTTCCCAATATTTGGCAGTATGGAACAGGCGAGCAGCATTGTTAGCTAAATCCATTGGAGAATCCCGAATTATCTCTTAAAAACTTATAGTGTTTTGTTGTGTACACTTAATCGATATAGGTGGCATCATTAATGGGTAGATCTTCGAATGGTCTTTAGGAAGAACGAGGATAAGAGATAATCCTCGATTGTGCCATATCTTCCAGCATGGAAGTTTCTCGAGCAGATCCTTGGGTTGCTCCTCGAAAATTCTTTCTTGTTCTCTCCAAATAGGAACTCTTCATTCGGTCTTCCTTATTCCGAAAAATGCCTCAGGGCAGTCTTCATTCAAAAGAAGGTAGGATATTTGGCGAATATTGATATACAATAGTTTTGATCCATTGATCACAAGCCCCTATTTTGAGAAAGTAAGATTCTTGACAAGCCCATCAAATATGAGAACTCAGAAGCTGATTTCTCTTCTGAGTTCTCAGTGGTGAACCATTTCACTAAATATGGCTTCTGACTTGTATCGACACCAGACTTTCTCTTTGATGGAAGTTTTGGTTGGGGGTTCCCTATGTCGATCAGAGTAAATAAGTACTTGGCTTATTTTGTGTGGAAGTTTGATGAAAAGCAATTAAAGGAGATGCCACTTGAACAGAGTTTCTCATTAAGACCCAAATCTTGCTTCTTGTTTAATTCATAGGAATTCACATATTTAGAAGAATAATACAAGGGGCTACCAATTTGTCCAATGCAATCAAGTTCACCACTAAACACCATACACCCTTTCTCTAAAATCTTCTAAGGAGAAAACATTCCTTGAATTTGGAGGCATGAAGTATGCAGGTGGCACTATTAACCAATCTAGTTGGATCCTTAACAACTTCTAGGAACTTTTAGCAATTTGTTGCATATCAAATCTTCGATCAAGCGATCTTCATTAATAGGTATTTCTTCGAATGGTATTCAAGGTGAGCGAGCATATGGTAGCATTCAGGGTTAGTGTTCACAAATGAGGACAAGCAGTCCCCACTCATGACAAGTCTTTGTTTAAGCAACTCCTCTAGATTTTTCTACAGGAATATTTCTTCATTCTCTTTTGGCTAGAACTCTTCATACTTCTTTCCTTTTGTCAGATATTCCTCTTTTGGAAAAAGTACTCGGGTAGCCTTCATTCAAAAGCGATGATCAATCAAAGCGAGCATACTTGGTGCATTTTGAGGCACCCTAGCTTTGACCCCATTATTTCACGAGAAATTTAATCCCTAGCACATGGTCATACTAACGGCATGTGACTGGTCACGTACCAGTAGCTTTGATGCCAAGAACAAAGAAATAAAATATAACCTTTAGAAAAATCTCAAGGCAATGTTTGTAAGAGAATATAAGTATTGAAAAATCTCAAAGATGATTCTAGAGAAGTATTATATCTATTAGCCATGAAGGATTATTCCAATGCAAGGTAAGGGCCAAAACTTTATGAAGTATCTATTTTTCGTTCATACAGCTCATACCTAATAAGAATGCTAGTATTGAATGCAAACATTACAGAGAAATGGTAATCCTCAGTATAAAATGTTGGCTTACGTAAATTAAATAAAAGGTATATCAAGTACCTCAGTGAAACTGAGAGGACTATTGTCACCAGTAGTCATTGCATGAGCATACACCATTGGCAAAATGATGGAAACGGTTGGAATCCCTTACCACTATGTCTCTTCCAGTATATTTGGAGGCCAACTTGATAAAACTATGACAATCTTCACAGATCCTAATGTTCTTCATGATCTTAATAGGAACCCATTTAGAAGAAGCATTCATCAGTCCAAACACCAAGGCCATCTTCTCACTATGAAGTAACAACTGTTCCTCCATATGCTCTTCATCGATCTCATGCAAAACTAATCTCAAATCTACCACATATCCCATTTCCTTGAGCTTAACCACAAGACTTTTAAGCTCAACAATAATCTCTTCTCGATGTGGGTGGTGATGCCCACCCACAGAGAATTCATGTAAACGGTTTCCAGCCTCAATCCAGCTTAGCCCTGGCTCCTTCTTCACCCCAAGTACTTTCATCCCCTTCCTAACAAATGCTGCATCACGATAGCTCCTTGTAGCACAATATATATTGGACAGCATTACGTAACCAACAGAGTTCATTGGTTCCAACTCCATCAGCCATTGAGCAGCCTTCTTCCCCAGCTTAGGATTCCCATGCTTCCTGCACGCCCCAAGCATAGCACTCCAAACAACAGAATCTGGCTTCATTGGCATTTGTTTTATCAGCTCCTCAGCCTCAAGCAGTTTCCCAGCACGCCCAAGAATGTCAACCATGCAGGCAAAATGATCAAGTTCAGGTTCAATTCCATAAACTTCAGACATTTCCTTGAATACATTGCAACCTTCATTAACTAATCCGCCATGGCTGCAGGCAGTAAGAACACCAACAAATGTTGCAGAATCAGGTAAAACATCCATAGATCGAAAAGTCCTCAGAGCTTCCTTCACTTTCCCATGAGCAGCAAAGGCTTTTATCATAGAATTCCATGACACCTTATCGGGAAGCTCCATTTCATGAAATATGCATACAGCAAGTTCAATGTTACCACATCGAGCATAAGAATGAATCAAAGCATTGCAAAGCACAGTGTCACTTCCATACCCCGACTTTAATATTAGCGAATGAAAGGCCATGGAATGAAGCTCAGTTGCAAAACTAGCAGAAGCCTTCACCACTATGGAGAATGTATAACGATCAGGTCTGAAACCGTCATGCCGAAGCTGGCAAAACAGGGAAACGGCCTCTGCTGGATTTTGCTCACAAAATGAAGTCATAATTCCAGTCCAAGACATAATATCATGTGTAGTAATAGCCGAAAACACACCACAGCAATCTCGAAAATCACCACCAAGGCAAGAATAAGTTTTCACAAGAGCAGTTGCAATCTCTGCTTTTGAGTCAAAGGAGGTTTTGATGCAAAGACAGTGAAGTTGGAGGCACTGTTCAATCCTAGAACAGGAAGAAATAACGCTGGTTAGTGTTGCACTGTCGAATTCCAAACTGGAATTTCTCATTTTTACGAAGAGATCAAGGGACATGCGCCATTTGCCTACCCGCAGGAACCCTGCAATCATTGAATTCCATGTAACGAGATTCCTACAGGGCATTGTCTCGAATACCAGCCAAGCATCACCTTCGAGACCATTGCAAGAGGAATACATAGTGATCAAGGAGTTTCCAACGAAAACATTGGTGTTGAATAAGATCTTGGAAACGAGGGCGTGTACCTGTTGACCACAGAGGCCGTGTCGGGCCCCTGCACTGGAACTAAGCACGGCGACTATGCCGAACTCATTCGGAATGTGGTGAGCTAGCATGGAAGAGAATAACTGGAAGCACAGCTGGTGCTGATTAGTCTGGGAGTAACCCGTGAGCAGAGCAGTCCAGGAGACAAGATTTCGCTGCGGCATTTTGTCAAACAGGTGTCGCGCTAATCCGGTGCGGCCGCATTTGCAGTACATGTTGATGAGGTGGTTTGAGAGGAAGAGGTTGATGAGGTCAGAGAAAGAAAAGTTGAAAAGATGGCGGTGGAGGGATCGTCCGAGTGGAAGAAGTCGACGACCGGCGCAGGCGTGGAGGACGGCGGCATACGCAGCAGGATCTGCCGACGGCAGCGATAACAGGGCGGCGACGGCTTTCAGGAGATCGCCGGCGGCGAGAAAACGGAGGATTTGGAGGGAGTTTTCTGTTGGAGGGATAAGAGGTGCACATGGACGGGAGAAATTGGCGGCAGCGGCGGCCGCCATTGCCGCGGGCAAACCTTTTTGCCAAACTCCGCTCCCGCAATTAACCGGTCTTTAACTCTTTTTTGAATAATTTTTCTTTTTTTGAAAAAGTCTTTTTTGAATAAATTTAAGAACAAGTTTTTTGTATAATAATTTAAGAACATGTTAATTTTCATTTTCCTATTAATAAAGCAAAATTATATTCCTATTTTGTCTTAAAACAAAAGAGCTAAGCTATTACAACAAAAAAAAATTATAAAATAATATCTGCCAAGAATTTCACAAATTTTTTTTGAAAGGGATACTTCTTTCTCTCAAATATAATCGCATAATTTAGCTATAAGTGTAGTAAACTAGTCGTAGTATTTATATTTTTTATTATGTATTATCTTATAAAATATAAAATAAAGAAAAAAATAGGGATAATTACCTACATGTCATACCATTTAGTTTTATTTATGCTTTATTCATCTATTCTGAGTTAATTACGCTATGCACATTCAAAATATTATAAAATCTTATATATACACATTTGAGTTAAAACATAATCAAAATCTTTCTGAAAAAAAAAATTCTATCAGAAAATAATTAAAATTATAATTTTATCCTTAATGGTACATATTTTTCTCTTCCTCAA
Organism: Apostasia shenzhenica; assembly: GCA_002786265.1. Taxonomy (NCBI): domain Eukaryota; kingdom Viridiplantae; phylum Streptophyta; class Magnoliopsida; order Asparagales; family Orchidaceae; genus Apostasia; species Apostasia shenzhenica. The sequence goes on from KZ451979.1 coordinate 3,066,533, forward strand.
TACCACACTAAAGCGTTGATTTATCCTAAAATCAATTCACGTCGCAGATGTTTCCTTCCTTTATCGCCACACCTAAACATTAAGATTTTAGAATTTTCACACAAAATATATTTAAATATCTTTAAAATAATATGGTGAACGGTTAAGATTTTTTTAATCTAACTATAATTAGGTTATTGAAAAATTATGATTACTCATTATAATAAAAATAAATTAAAATATATATATGTAAGATTTTATAATATTTTGAGTGTGCATAGCATAATTAACTAAGAATGAATGGGTAAAACATAAATAAAAGTAAATGATGTGGCATGTAGGTAATTATCGCAAAAAAATAACAATGGCAATAGTGAGGTGCCTACTCTAATTGAAAGTCTTCACAAATGACATGAAATCCTTCAAATGTCATAAATTTAAATTATTTGTGATAATTTACAAGCATATGTGATATGATAAAATTCATTTAAAAGCAATACCAGATAAATTTTTAAAATTGAAACGCAAAATGAAAGCATGTAAAAATTTAACTTTAAATTTATATTAATAGTATACAATAAAAAAAATTATATTAATAGTATATGGAGAAATTTTGACGACAAACTCCCTCTCAACTTTAGGTGAACAAGAAATTGACTTGTCTCTTGATAGGTAAATCTAAGTCCCGTTTGTTTTGAATTTAAAAATTAATTATATTTAATTTTAACCTAACATATCACATCACACATAAAATTTAATATTAAAAATTAATTTTATTTCATATCTTACACACATTACTAAAATAATAACTAACTTTTATCACATCTCTTACATATTCCAACATAATAACTAATTTTATATCACATCTTTCATATATCTCAATATAATAACTAACTTTATTTCACATTATTTATAATTTTTAATAAAAAAATATTTCTATCTAAATTTAATTTTAACCTTGCTAAATTTAATCTTTCAAATTTAACAAGATATAGAGCTTCAAGAAAAAAAAGAAACTGCGTAAATTTAAGTAGATAATGAAAATTATACTGTCTATATACATAAAAAAATTTACTAATCCAAGGTCTTGTTTTGTAATAAGATAAAAAAATAATAATTTATTTAAATTTTGTAATTATTTTTTAAAAATATATAAATATGAAATAAAGTAAGTCAATTATACTAAAAATTATGTTAAAAGTGAAATAAAATGATTATTTAATATTCAAATTTATGTAAGATAAAATATAAAATAAATTTTAAATATTTTTTAAATAAAATTAAATTTTTAGCCTAGGCTAAAATTAGCCATAAATTTTAGGCTATTACCAAATATGATTAGAATATTTATTACAAATTATAGGAGATTAAAGAGAACAATGTTACATTAGGTATAGGGCATTGGCTAGCAATTTCATTTGGCATTTAATTAACGAAAAAAGCCATTAAGGGATAAGCGATATATTATCATACGTGTTCTTAAAAGTTGTGATAATCAAATGATCGTATATCTAAGTGCTAGGGTGCCTTCTTTCAAATTAATTATATTAAAACACCTTCAATTAGAGCAAATATATTTTGATCAAAGCAAATAAATTTGGGGGAAAAAAATTTGAACTTGGTGATATTTCATTATTGGTGGACTTTAGCTTGAATTTTCTTATATCTTGGGAGCACATTGTAGATAACCAACTAAATTAGAAGAAATTTAAACTCAATATAAAAATTCTAAGTAATTGTGATCCAAAAAATCATACCTTTGAGATATGAAGCCCTCCACGTATCACCATTAGTATTAGCTAAGAACTCAACTAATTTTAGTGAAATTATTTTATTACGTATCTCTCATCTCGACTGAAATAAGTGTGACACTTTTATCGTAAACTCCAATATCACATGCTATTCAATAAAACAATGAATAATTAAGAATATAACTAATGTTCAATACCTTTATGCATGATGATTTCAATTATATAAATAATTTTCATTATGCAAGCTATTCAATTAAAAGAGTTAAGATAATAATAATAAAAAAAGACTTATTTGATAATAAAAAAATAAAAAAATTCATTTGATAATTTATTAAAATTCAGAGATCCTGATGTTATAACGTGGACTTGTTCGTTATTAAGCCTTAAACTCAGAGACCTTAGTGTAATTTACCCAAATGATAAAAATAAGTGAGAGTCTTATCTAATAAAAAAAATTTAAATTCTTATTTGAATAGTTTACTGACTAAATATTAAATATTTTTGCTATTATATTTTATTAAAAATATTTAAATATTAGTAAATAGTAAAATAAATATTATCTAAGTTTATGAAATTATGAGATAATTACATATAAATTATTATTTCTTCGCATATAATTAAAATATTGTTTATAATCTTTGAATGTACGATTTTTCAAAAAGTTTGAGAGATTAAATTAAATTTAAATTAGAGCAAATTTTTTAAGGGTTTTCGAATTTTAATTATTTTGCTTTGCGTCGGTGTGAATTTGGGTTTGGTGGTGGACCTAAGAATTTCTTAAAAACGAGCTGGTTAATCGTCCTTTAACTGAAGACAAAATACGTCTCCGGAGAAAAAATAATATTCGCCGCCCTCAAAACCCTAGCATTCCGACTATCTAGTGAGAGAAAAGATAGCTGTATAGATCGAAGAACATGAGGTGAGTTCTCAATATCCAGTTATGATATTTCTTCCATGCTTGTTTCCTGCTTCCGTTCGACCTAATTTGACCTAGATTTCAAACTGGTCTGAGGAACTTTTTTATCTGTCTGAATCAGTAATGTTTATTGATGTTTGATCTTGGGGAAACCCTTTGCTATTCTTACTGTTCGCTCAAATTTTTAGTCTTGAATTGAAGGATTTGATGTTGGGTTTGATCCGTAAGATGCTTTTCATGAGTCTATTTGAGAGAATAAATTTAGCTGTTGTTGTCTTCTTTGTGCAAATTATCAAGCTGAGTTTAACACTGTTTACATGAAATGCTGCCTAGACGTGGAGTGAGTAATGAATCTCAGATTATGGATTTTGTGTGGGGGAAGCTGAATGAGAAATTATGGTGGCCTGGCCAGATTTGCGATCCATCTGAAGCACCTGAACAAGCTCTAATTACGCAGCATCTAGATCACTGTGTTCTTGTTTCCTACTTTGGCGAACATAGCTTTGCTTGGTGCTATCCGTCGCAATTGAAGCCCTTTGGGGAGGATTTTTCAAAGATGGTGAAGCAAATGGGGTCGGAAAGCTTGGTTAGTGCTGTGAATGATGCTCTGTGTGAGATGGAAAGGTGTTTGAGGGCTGATATGACGTGTTCTTGTGTGCCGGTGGATGGCAGGGTTGAAGTTATGTTCCGTAGAACAGCTGCTCGTCGTAAAGCTTCCATGGCTGGTTGTCGCTCCATGGAGCTACTCAAGCTTCTACGAGATGTGGGCCGAGATGTTTTAGTTGCTGATAAGCATGAAGTCACCTTGTTGAGGAGTTTCGTAGGTTCGTTCTATCTTCAAAATGGATCCTTTATTGAAAGGATTCAGGATCTTGTTGATGAAGAGCGATCTGATGTTAGTACTCTACCTGGGAAACGGATGAAGGTAAAGTCTGATAAAAAATATAGACTTCCTGCTAACAGGAAGATTAAACAGACAGAAATTTTGGTGGGAGAATCCTCAAGGAAGAAAAGGAGTATGGCGGAACTCATTGGGGAAACAGATTTAGAGAACAGAGTGGTTATGAAGAAAAAGTCCAGTGAAGTCAAAATTGAAGGTTTTTCATCAACTCGGAGAAGAAAGAAAGAAAATGTTAATGGGAAATTTCCCATGGGTGATATGCTTGAAGTTGATCCCCACGAAGAGAGTGAATTATTCGGAAAGAGGGAGCGCAAGAAGAGCAAATATCTTTCACCTCCGTACACTAGTGGGTATCTTAAGCGCTCAAATTCATTCGAGCTAGTAGATTCGGAATTTGAGATGGTAGATTCTGATGGGTCAAAAAGCGAGTCTGAAATCTTTGATCGAAGTCGCACTCCTATATGTGATATATTCAATGATTTTCTATTTGTGGCCGTTAATCCTCTTCATCAAGGTAGGGGACATCGAACTGAGGAGATGATAGAATTCTTTGGTAGGCATAGAAGTTTGCATTACAGTGGCATCTTTGATTCCGAAGGTTTAATGGAGCAAGCTGGTGAATCAGCAGGCAATCACACCGGAGAAATTGCATCATGCGTTCGACGGAATGTAAGACAAGCAAGGAAAGGTCGGGCGAATGGAGAGGCTGGTATGAAGTCCGGACTGTATGGTGTGGATGAAAGCATGAATAAAGTAGATAACGAAATGTTTGAAATACCGAATGACATAATTATCAACATTCCCGGAGAAACGAGAGCACCTCTGAAGAAGAAAAAAAGGGATTATTCTGTAGACATTGATCATACAATTCACAGCAGCTCAAGAACAAATGAGCCCAAGACGAAGAGGAGAAAGCAACAAGATTCAGTGACTCTTATTTTGACATTTTCTCAGGCCAGAAACCTTCCATCAAAGGATGAACTTATCTCTAAATTCAGCATGTATGGATCTTTGGATGAACTTGAGACTGTGTTGCTTCAGGATCAAGCTTGTGCCAGACTTGTGTTTCAGAGGGCATTGGATGCGAAGAAGGCCTTAAATGGTATAAAAAGGGGCAAAAAATTGGAGTTTCCTTTCTTAGATTTGAAATCATGTTACTTGAAAGAAGACACCAGCATTGTATCGAAATCGGAACCTTCTCCTGGCAACTCACTGGTTTATTTGAGCGAAAATCTTCAGAGAATGATATCTTCGCTCTTACCAGAGAAAAAGGGCTTGAAATCTGCTGATGGTTTGAAGCCAGAGGTGTTGGAAGATTTAGTTGATGACATGAAGGTCCTCCTGTGTAAGGTTAACGGGTTGATAAGCTTGCAGACCTGATGCAGCGAGGAGAATGGTGGGCATTATGTACTATTGGGGATGTAATAAGGGTTTCTACTGTATTGATGTATAATATATATATTCTGTGTAGTCCTTTGTGTAGTATCTTTGCCAGAAATTTTGGATGTCACAGTGGTTTGTTGAGCATTTTGGCTGCAGTTGAGCGAAAAAAATAAATCAAAAATCTTAAGGGCCATCTAGTTAAATGTTATATTAGTATTATTTATCATATTATTTAAAAAGTAGTAAGTATTTTATTCTATGATATGCGTAGATAAATTTTTAAAATTTCTATGATTTTTTTTTTTGCATAAAATTTCTTGTCATCCTGCCTTTAACTTGAAGAATCAATTGAAATCTCCTTTAAAGACTTTGCAGCTAGGGGTGTGTATTCGGTTTAAGTGATTGGTTTGGTGACCAAACTAAAAAAAATGATTGGATTCGGTTTTAAATTTAATGAAACCAAACCAACCAAATTATATTATAAATCAAACCAAACCAATCAAATAAATATCGGTTCGGTTTGGTTTGGTTTGGTTAAAACCATATTTTTGGTCTACAATTCTTTGATCTGCAGTGCAAGCCGCGCAAATCGTGCAATCTTAAATAATCTGAAACTTCTCGGTCGGTCGAATCAGCCTTCTTTCTCGCGAACCCGTCTATGAGCGAACTCAAATCGACAAATTGCCAACTGAATTGACCTAATATAAATAAGTGGGTTATTCGGTTAATTCGGTCGGTTTGGTTTCCAAACATGTGAAACCGAACCCAAACCATTTAACTGAAATATTCAAAATATCAAACTATCACCAAACCGCTAGATTCTAAACCAAACCAAACCGTTAAATTTAAACGGTTCGGTTCGG
>KZ451979.1:3073134-3169832 GCA_002786265.1 Apostasia shenzhenica
TCTTAGCCCTGATCAGGAAGGCTTCGTCTTCTTCTTCCTGAGCTCCAGCTTCTTCCATCTCCTTCCAGTCGAGGGATTCATCGTTGTATATATCCCACCATTTGCCCACTAGCATCTTGACGTCCTCCCTATCCATTTTTTGCTTCCTTTCCGGTGTATCTCCACGGTTTTGATCCCTGCAAAATGAAGCTCAGATTTTAAAACTCGATTTCGATTTTAATTTCATTTTAATTCGCAGAATTCTTTCTTTAATTTTTATATGTTTGTTGAGTGAATGATTAAAATAATAGTATATAATTTTTTTAACTATAATAAATTTTTGGGTAAATTATACGAGACATAATATCGCTCAGATTCACTATTATAAAATTTTGCCTTTCAAATTATGAGATTTGTTAGATTTTTCGTTCTACCTTTTAAAATTGGCTTAAATATTTTATATGATATATTTTTTTCACGAGAGAATTACATACATACCCCTTAAATCATCTTAAATTACATATTAAACTCCGAATTTTTTAATTTTACAACTTAACCCCCTAAATCATCCAAAAATAATATATTTAGGTCTTTCTTAAGATTTTTAAAGGATATTTTTTGCTGATTTATAATTATTTGAATGCTTATTATCAATTATATGTATATACAAATATTATAAACATATTTGCAAATACATGTATTTTACTAGTTTTTATTTTTGGATGATTTAGGGGTTTAAATTGTAAAATTAAAAAATAAGGAGTTTAATATGTAATTCAAGATGATTTAAGGGGTATGTATGTAAATGCCCCTTTTTCATATATTTATAATCTATAAAATTAAATAATTACTAAAATATTGCTATACTCTTTTTTATGTTAACGATGCATTTTGATTTGTTAATTTTAAAATGTATAATATTTATATCTTGTTTTCAAAGACTCTTATTCAATCCTTTTATTTTATTAATTATCGCATTTAGGCTATTTTGATGAAAATAAATATAATTTTTAATCGATTGAATAGTAAAGCATTTGAGCATTAAAATTTTTAAATTTACTGTAGTCATATTGATCAGATTTTTTTTTTCTCAATCCTTCAAAATGATTTAATGCTGAAAGCTGTAATTATTAGAAGGATATTATAAACTTTAATAATTGTGGGATCAAAATATGGAATGAAGGCAGAAAGATGATGTTTTAAGTTTTGCTCAAATAAGTTCGTACATTTCGTTTCAGTTTTGGTCTAAATTTTTTATTAAACAAAGTGAAATGCCATTGATATATGTAACTTTTTTTAAAAAAATAATTGAATTCTTTTAATTAAAAATTAAAGATCATATTATGCATTATATTAAAATTATTAAATTTATCGAAATTGATATTTCTAATTTATACGTGAAACCAAGGTTTTGAAAACCAGACCGGCTTCAGAACCGGTAGACTGAAAGGTTCAAAGTTCAATGATCGAACCGGGGTCGAACCAGGATCGAACCGGGATGAAGTAAAATATAAATATAGTTAAGATATATATTATTCACACATTAACACAATAATTAGACATAAAATGAATGTTTAATAATTGAATTTAACAAATAATATCTTATGTCAATAACCCAAAAAATAATTCCAAGCAAATTGAAATAACAATAACCCAACAAAATATTCGCAAATCACAAATTGAGTATAATATTTAGTACATCATTAAAAGATCTGAACAAATGTATGCTTTATCAATATTAAAATACTAAATCATTTCATCATTTCATATCACTAAAATACTAAAATACTAAATCATTTCGAAAGGATGGAGACCGGAGAGGAGAGTGCGAGGCAAGAGAAATCGCGAGTTCGTGACTGTCGCACGAGTAGAGCCGTAGAACGGAGGCTGAGTTAAGGACCCAGAGTTTACGAAAGTTTTTTTTAAAATTTTAAACTCAATCGGTCCAACCGTACCAGTTCACTGGTTGACCGGTTGAACTGTGATTTAGACCGGTTCTGGCCGGTTTTAAGCGGATCCGGTCATAAAATTAAACCGGACCGGTTGGCTGATCGGTTCACGGTTCGACCGGTTGAACCGGCCAGTCCGATCCAGTTTTTAAAACCTTGCGTGAAACTATAACCGATTTTTAAAACCTCATTCAAAATCAATCTGAAATTTGAGGTTTGGATCAATTTCTTCTGAGTTTTGAAACAATGACAGTCATGAATTATATGCACCTGCCAAATTAACTATGCACTTAGAAACAAAAAAAATCATTATTTATGAGTGATATGCATATGTAAATTCATTTTTTTTAACTTGAATTATTTAATTAAAAAATTAAAGATCATAATATATATTATATTAAAATTATCAAAATTATTAAATTTATCGAAACTAATGCTTCTAATTTGTCAGTGAAATCATAACTGAGTTTTAACAATAATGTCATGAATTATTTACACATGTCAAATTAACTACATAGTTAGAAACATTAAAAAAAACTACGTACTTAGAGGTAATTATAGATTAAAATTTATATCAAAAAAATTATAGAATAAAATTTTAATTGGAAGGTGATTAATTAATTAATTACCGCAGCACAGTAGTGGACGACTTTAACCTTGTCCAGCTCGACATTCTCCGGGTGACGCCACAGCATGGCGAGGACAAGATTGTAAATAAGAGGGATCGGCCTGTAGATTTTCTCAAAGTACATGTTCAAGAAATCCTGCAATTAATACTTAATTTAGATTAATTATTTTTATTTTCCCCGAAAATTAAAAATTACTGAAAAGTTATGGAAAATTTGAAATCACTGCCCCTCTTTCATAGGTGCCATTTTCAGGTCCTAAAAACTAATAGAAGTCAATGTGAGAAAGGAAATGTTCTCAAACAATAGAAGTCATTTAGGTGTGCTTGTTTTCATTATTAATGAGAGATTTACGAGGTATTTAAAAAAATAAATAAAAAAATATGATAAAAATTTATAAGAAATAATTTATATATTTAGAGTTAAATGAGGACTTATTATTTAATAAAGTGTATGAAAATAAAGAATTCATATAACTAACCTTACTTAATGGGATAAAGACTGGTTTGTTGTTGTTGTTGTATATTTTTTATCGAGAGTTGTGTGTAATGTAAAATAAAAATAATTATTTTGTAGAAATGTATGGGAGATGCATGCGATATAAGTTCAGTTTTATTTTAATATGCATATAAGATGTAAAATAAAATTAAATTTTTTTAAAAAAAATTATGTATGATATAAAATATAATTAAATTTTAATATTAAAATATAAATAAAAGTTAATATGAGTAATTTCAATATGCCTAAACAAACACAGCAGCTCTTTTTGCTCACATGATTTTGAATCTGGAGCTATAAATTGAATAAAACAAAAAAAATCAAAAAATAAAATTTACTTAATGGGATAAAGACTGTTTTCTCTTTACAGGCCAGCATTCAGCATCATATATCATCGCTGGTCTTACTACAGTTTTATAAAATTTATCCTTGATTCTGGATGAGATTTTTCTATCGCACAACACACCAGAAGCATTTCTCCATTTTACTCATCCTGCTTGAATCCTGCTAATAACGTTATTATCTATTTCACTATTATTTTGTATAATTGATCCAAGGTATCTAAAGCGCTCACTCTTTTTGACAATAAGTTTTTTGTTACCAAATAATAAAAATAGACATTAAAAAAATGTAAAGAGCATTGGAGTTTTTAGTGTTTTCTAGATCTTAAGTGTATATAGGTGCCTTTGGTGTTCCAGTTAAGTAAATTAATATATTAATTTGAATAAAAAATATAGATGAGTTCTTTTTTCATAATACAAAATACTTTCGTAGCAAAAAAAAGTAATATTTTTAAAATTTTATAGATAGTGATAATTGCTTGACAATACTCCTCACCCAACATGCTGTAATTGTAAAGGTAGTTATTTTTTATAAAAGTGATGTTTGTCATAATAAAAAATAGGGCAAATTACAGCTAAATTTTTAAGTTTAAAGCTTAATATCGCACAGGTCCATATTTTTTAAAATATAATATCGGAGTCCCAGAATTATAATAAATATCAAATAGGTCCTTTTTTATTTTTTTATTATTAAAATTTTTAAAATTATCATTTTACGTTGCCCCTCTCTCTCCTCCCAATCACGCGCAGCGCGTTCGCCAGTGGCCGTGCGACCCGCGTGCGTGTGCGGGATCGGGAGGTCTCTCTCCCCCCGATCGCGCGCACGCGCGTCGGATCGGGAGGAGAGAGAGAGAGGCGGCGCCGGCGAACGCGGCCGCGCGGCCTCGCCCATGCGCGCGATCGGGAGGGAGAGAGAGGGGCAGAGGTAAAATGATAATTTTAAAAAAATTTAATAATAAAAAATTTAATAATAAAAAATTTAAAAAAAACTCATTTGATAATTTATTAAAACTCAAAGACCCCGATGTTAAATTTCAAAAAAATGTGGACCTGTGCGATATATGTGTTAAACTCAGAGACCTGGGTGTAATTTACCCTAAAAAATATTTTTATTTTTATTTAAATTGAAGATTTATTTGTTTAGTTAGAAAATTAAATTGAAATATTTCTATTTCTATTTAAATTGAAGATTAATTTGTTTAGTTAGAAAATTAAACTGACCCAATTGCTATTTACTTTAAAAACATCACATCGGAAAATAGAATGGTCGATTAATTTTTATTTTTTAATTTTTTAAATAAACTCTGCTAAACTAATTAAACGAATTAGTGAAGGAATTAAACTCTTACCTGTTCAGCGAAGGGAGTCGGAGGAGTGATCTTCAGGGTTTGGAGGAGGGAGTCGCCGGTGAGGCTGCTGGGCTCGAACAGGAACGTCATGCCGGCGTTGAAGTAGAGAGGAGGAGGGGAGCCCATCGCCGCCGGCCACTTCACCTTCTCCGGGCACTGCTGGCAGTAGCCGACCGAGTACTGCCGGGAGTGGCTCCACGTCTTCTCGCAGAAGCAGTCCATTACGGCGTAGAAGTAGCCGTCGGCCATGTCGAAGAGGTGGTCGACGTTCTCGAATACTTGAATATCTGCATCCAAGTACATCATCTTCCCATATTCTTCAAACTGAAACCAAATTATATAATACCAATTCAGCTAAATTAGTATATATTTATGCATGTATAATTCTAAGATACGATCTAAATTTGCTTAATTACATATATAAATTAAATATTTCAAATATAATATTAATTATAGCATAAATAATTACCTGTTTAAAGGAATATTTCATTAACCAGCTTACATGCAAGGGTGATGAGAGTACTGTAGAGTTTGATCATCTACAAGCTAGCATGTATTAAGAGATGGATGCGACGTAGAATCGATCGTTAAACGTACAATTAGATGTAGGAGGAACAAGGGTGGTGCTCAATTTCTGCACAAATATCGAGTCATCAGCTCCTGGTCAGGCTGCTAATCGGACCGGACATGACCAGAATGGTTCCGGTTCAGTCCGGTTCCAACCTGTTCCGGACTGTCCCGAACTGGTTAACCTAATCTGGAACCAGTCCGAGTCTGGTCTGATTTCACGTTTTGGGCCAGGTTGTATTTAATTAAAAATATATATTCCTATATATTTTAAAAAATATATATTTTTATATTTTTAACATTGCTAAAAAAATATTATTAATATTAATGAAAAATTTTATAATAAAATAATTATAGCTTGTTCAAGTATTTTGCATTATAAAATTTTTTTTTTCATAATTACAAAGAATTCTTCTAGAGTACTCCTCTTCTTCTTTTAAACTGTTATCCTTGAATTCGTCCACAAAATTAGACTGTTAATTTGGTGCCTCGACAACAAAATAATCCTGTAGACAAATAAACATACAAAAGGTCACAATAGATAAGCTACTTTGCAGTCTCCTATAATTATTTTTGTGGTGGAGAAAGCTGATTTGATGGTATAGTCGATACTTGTGACGCTAGAAAATCTTGAGTACGTCAAACCAAATAGAACAGAGTATTATTTTGATGAGCTTTTTCACCACTTTAATAAGCTCATATCATTATTAATTTTTTTCCTGAGGTATAAATAAATAAAATTGCAGGTCGCTCAAATTTATAGGAGCTTGACTCTGTGTCGTAGATTGCTCGCCAGTAGGTGCTTTTCTTTTCTCTAAAAATAAATCTTAGAGAGTAAAAACTGATGCTTTTTCGACATTAATATTACTCTTTAAGAAATTAGAATATTCTGTGTAAAATGTTCCAATAGCTTCAGTCCCTTGGTAAGGATCAAGTATAGCAGCTGTAGAATATAAAAGTGGTATTTTTTTCAAATATTTTTAAAATTTTAATTCCTTATCAACATCAAAAGTTTTACGCATTGAATTTGATCTAAACTCTAAAATTTTTTGAATCATTTGAAAAATATAAAGTAAAAAAATAGACGAAGTCGGATAATAATAACCTGAAAGAACTTCAGTAGACTCCTTAAAAGTTAATAACTCTAAAACTTTCTTTAAGAAAATCCAATTGTATAAACACAATTAAAGGTCATTGTTGATTGCGTAGGAATTCTAAAAGGCAGTAAGTAAATTTTCATATGGTAAAAGCGATTCAAATAGACGATAAAATAAATTTTATCTAGTTTTAAAAGGTAATGAAAATTTTATACAAGTTTTTACTGCACTTACACAAACACCTTTCCATTCACATCTAACATTTGAATTCAACCAAATTTATTTCGCACCATGCTTAAATTTATTAGTAATTAAATGCTCGGAATTAAAATTACCAGAAACACATAAATTTAGAATATAGCATGCAGATCTAAGATGAAAAAGAGATCCGCAAAAAGAAGATTTTAGAAATTGTTGTAAGAAATTAACTGCAAAATTATTATTATTAGTATTATTTAAAATAAAAAAAATTATTTTATATGTCATAAATTTAACAAATATTCTAAGTATAAGTAAGAATAGTAGAATCTAATATATGCTTTATGTAATATATCAAATAATAATTTGCATTTCTATATTCTCCGTTACCCATCAATCCAATAATAAATAATAACTAGGTAACTTGTTTCATTTATGCTAATCCAAATATCAAAACTTAAACTAATCCTACAATATATTATTGTATTGGGATTGTAAATACTAAATAATATATTCTAAGAATCTCTCCTCTTCACATATTGTAAAATGTTATTCAATTCATACAACGAATTGAAGTATTGAACTAAATCTCAATATGCCTTATCATTTCTAAACGACAATTGCATATCAATTATGTGGATTCAGTTGTGTTTGGTTTGCCTTTACAGTAGTGGGTCGATAAAGTTTTTTATCAAATTTGTGAAATCTAAGTATTTTTTAAATGTACTAGTCTCACTACTCGTACCATTCTGTTTGTACGAGTACTGGTTTGCAAACTTTGCAAACAATAGCATACTTAGGTCTCTCCAGATTGGTTTAATTTGTAATTCAAAAAACTCTCATACATTACTTCGTTTTGTCCGAGACTTGTTAGAATCACTTAAAGATTGAGTTGACGGGCTAGTGCTGATGTCAACATCTTCACTAGCATTAAGATCATCATCTTCAGATAGATTGAGATCAAGTTTCACCAAGCAAAGGAAGACGATCGAATTCCAGAATATAATCTGGATCCACATTCAGTTGGCGAGTTGAGGAAGAAACAATAATGAATTGACGTTGGGAAGCCATTTAAATGAGTTTGCAAAATTTTTGAAAAAATAAAAAAAAAATCTAAAAATTGATATAAAGGTTAGAGAAATTATATACATATAAGTACTACTTATAGATGACTAAATATAAATTAAAAGGTCTAAAATAACCTAAAAATGGTTTAAGTCATAAAAAAAATCTATATGTTAAGCAGCTAGCACTATTGTCATTTGCCCCTATAATGGGAACCATTATTTTTTTAAAACTTTTTATATAAAATGGTTCAACATAACCAATTCGATTCTAAACCAGTTATCCAGTTCAATGGATTAGATGATTGAGATACATAATCGTACAATTCGATGTGATAAATTATTCAATCCATTTTTCGGGTCTAAATTTGCATAATATGTTACTAGATTTTCTTATAAATATCTTATTTACATCTAATTATCATAAAAAAGTTTTAATTATTTACATTATTTTAGAATTTGAGCGGGTGAAATTGTGAGATTCTAGTAATCTCTCCAAAAATCTTTGTAAAAATAGTGGAAATTTTTTCAGCCTGGTGCGGTCCGAATTTTTCTATTTTTTGAGTTTTTTCACACAAATCTTAGTACATTAATTCTTCTATAATTTTCATTGTGTTTTCTTTCATAGTCTATAATTTTATCAGCCGTCTAATTTAATTTTATTTTAATATTATATCATGTTATTTAAAAAAAATTATTTGTTTTAATGACATACATAAATAATCATATAAAAATTTGTAGATTTCTCACTTAAAGAATTACATCTAAGCTATGATATCAAAAAATTTAAATAATATAAAATAATATTAAATTGAATCCTCTCTTAGTCCAATTAGAGTTAATTAATATTTTATTTAAATAAAAATATTATATTTAAAATTTATTAAGTTTAAGATACTGCACATATAATTTATAAATTTTTGGATTTTTTTTTATTTATATGGGATTAGATAATTAAATTTGTGGGAACATATATGTAAAATTGAACACTTGAATAATTTGCTTACGCTCCAAATCCGAAGCTTGGAGTAGTTGATAACGTAGTAGGCCATGGCGAACTGAACCTGGCTCTCCGGCGGGTAGACCGGCTCTACTCCTCCACAAGGCAGCCCTGCGACCGGAGAATCTCCCGGTGGTCGGCCGGCACGTCCGGCAGAACCGCCACAACCAGCGGGTAAGCGCTCCTCACCTTCCTCAGTCCCTTAGCCAGCCCCACCACTCCTTTCACATAGTCGCCGTTGCCGGCGAGGAAGGTCACGTAGGCCCTCTTCAAGCTGCCGGCGGTGGGCGGCGGCGCCCCAGCCGGAAGCTCTGAGCCGATCGCCCGTATGGCGTCGCCGGCTGGCATCCCCGGAGCCATTAGCTTGATATGAGGCGGCCCCGAGGAAGCTGAAGCTGGAAGCTCCGAAGTTGTCCTAAGCCTCTTGTTCCTCAGATGATCTCGTTAAATTCAACCCAAATGCATGCCAAATGATGGAGAAATGAAACCCAAATGAAGAATTTTCTAATCATAACATTAATTAAGCATAGATTTTTTTTTATATAAGAAATTTGAAATTATAAATTTTTATCTTCTACGGTTCTATTGACTTGAGACTTATATAACGACAACCCAATATTTAATCTGAGAGACTTAATTTGAGAAATTTATAAGATTAGAATCAGTCTATAAATGACCTTCTATCTCAGAAGCCTAGATGTAATTTATCACACTATATATTTTATTTAAGGGGCGTTTGGTTCAATATTATCTTGATGTTATATTATGTTATCTAGAAAAAGCAATCGTTTGGTTCAATGACATCTATAAATAATCTTCTATTAAATTATAAAATTATTAGTTAAAAGATGATATTTAGATGTCATGACATCTAGATTATATAACATAACACTAAGATAATAACGAACCAAACGCCTTATTAGGCTAATGTGCAGAACAATAGTTTGAGAAATTAAGTTGAGGTTAAGATATAAGTTTTACAAAAATTTTGGCCATAAGGAAGGGTTGATCGTAACGTATCAACACTTTAACTTGTTGGTCTTTTAATGTGACATCATTTTTATTTATATCACAATAAATATTCACCTAGCATGAGAAGTCATCTCATTGAATTCACTATTCTTCCAACAAGTCATCTAATTAACTTCATCAAATTTATGCATTATTGGAGTTGCTCCTCTTGGAATTATTTTTACTCGATCATAGAAAGCCGAGAGACACCCATAAGAGCATAATCTTACGTAACCTATATGATTGCAGCCAAATTTACGACTTAGATACCATTTATTAAGAGGGTAATATGTTGAGGCTCAAGTTCAGATTATAAATGAATTGATACTAATGGGGTTTTTTAATTCATCAAATACATGCTCACCAAAAGCTCACTTAAGCCACCCAATATTGCGGGAGTTATCTACTCAACAACGGAAAGCAAATAAACATATATGGGCGCACAATCATGCGCGAACTCTATACTTGATTGTAGCCAAACCTTCAATTTATGTACCACTTATTAAGGGACCGAAATATAATACTATAAAAGTGCCCAAATTGTGCCTACTAAAGAAATGAATAGATATTCTTTAAACCCAAAAATCTAAGCTAACAGCTAATTAAGGAGTCAACACTCGTATATTAATGCGTCAAATTTCTGTTGATCATTCTATCCGAGCAGCCTACGTGCATGAATAATTTAAACATTTAATATGGATCTAAATGAAATGGTTTGGCAACATGGATCTAAATAAAATACTTATGAAACTATGAAACTTATGAATAATTTCCTTTTTAATTATTGCCCACTTCCACTACTAATAAAGAGAAAAAATTGGGACTGATAAATAACTGAGCAGAGACGAATGATGGGCGATCGTCGAGCCTTATCATGAGAACGGATGGCTTTGATTCGCTGGCATCTTAAATCTACTCTGTAGATTGTAGGCGTGTCCCAGTCATTTCGGAGAAGTTGTTGAGTTCGGATGGCGCACCGTTTGGAACTCAATCAAAGGGAGCCACGTGTTTCATACACCTGGGTCTAGGCACACGTGGCGCCCTCTGATTGGGCGTCCGGACAGTGCGCCGTCCACACCCAATAATTTTTTGTCATTTCGAGCCACTTGCAGTTTTTTCAGCAAATGATTTCGTTTTTTTCCGGTCAGTCAAAAAAGCTAACGGAAAAATTAAAAAATCAATATTATTTATTAAATATTCAACATTATTATAATTATTCATGAGCAATGAGTTATAAATATAAAGCAATGGAAAATTAGAAAATAATGAATTGATCAAATATTTTGAAAATTTTACATTTGTTATCCCAAAAATTCATTATTTTCAAACGACACCTCTTATTTTAGGGTAAATTTACAAGTAGCACCCCGTTTTGAAATTACATAGGAGTGTTGTATAAAAATAATAAACTTTGGGGATGCCACCTGAAAATAATGAATCTTTGGAGGTAACAGATGTAAATCCTCTTATTATTTTTTTATGATAAATTAATCACGTATTATTACACTTAAAAGACGGAAGCAATTCCGCTGGTGCAAGACAAGGAGAATTAAAGTCAAAAGTCAACTTTGTCAGATAAAATTCGAGTAAACTAATTAAACAAGAAGGAACAGTAAAGGAGTCGAACAAATATTCAACACCTCACAACTCCACAATTCAATAAATGTCGTGGGCTTCCCTTTCTCATAGAGTTTCTGCTATGTTGGAGTGTTTTTATGTTGACACAAATGAAATATTCTTAACATTAAATGAAAATAAAATCATGAAATATATTTATGAAAATTTATTTTTTTAAGGTAAATATAAATTAAGAATTTTGTGCTTGCAATATATTTTGTATCATGTATATAATTATTTCAAAATTAAAATTTTTATTTCTGCGTGATTCAACTAGATTGGTGTTTAATTACATTGGAATGAAATATTTTAATTCTTTGAACAGCTCAATGCAAGCTAACAATCAAAAAAAAAAAAAAACTTCTACTTAAAGAGTTGTGATTCGGGTAAAAAAATTAAGATAAATTATTGACAGGTCCTTGTAATTTATTTATACTTATATTTTAATTTATATTTTTAAAAAAACATTTAATTAGTTTCCTATAGATTAACAAATCAGATTGCTCAGAATTATCTTCTAGTTGAATTTTCTTCGATGTGCCAGGATTAGCGAAAAAGTCATTAATGAGAGATTATAATCTTAATGCATGCTTTTTCTTCAATCTCCATAAATATTTGGATGTTGTTACCTATCAAATAACGACTTCTACTTGAAGTTCGAAAAAAAAAAAATGATTGTCACATGAAGTTCAGATTTAAAATAAATAAAACTGTATCAAGCTAAAAAAAAAAATCTATAGAACCAATCAGAAATTTATCTCAGATAGTAGGAAATCAGAAGAAATTCAACCTGAAATTCTAAAAATATTTTCACACAGTAATGTTACATAGGGTTCATAAACAGGTGTGACTACAACACTTGGCACTATATTACTAATTTACCAATATCAGTAGGGCCTTATTTAAATTGAAATATACTGTGCTGCATTAATATGAGATCTCCAATGAAACTATATTCAACGAGTAACAAAATAACATAATTATAATTTCGAAGTTCACCTTGAAATAAATGTCATTTTTCATGGCGTTATGAAGTTGAGCAGCAACAGATGAGAAGAAGAAAGCACGTGGCCATTGCTGGAACATTGGACCTGAATCAAATCTTCATCTTCATCTTCATCTTCATCTTCATCTTCATCTTCTTTCAAGCATGAAAGCCTGGTGAAATGCTCACCTGAAGGACCACTGTATTTCCTCAAGGGTCCTTCCCTTGGTTTCTGGCACCCAAATGATCACGAAAACCAGACAAAATGCAGACACTATGGCATAGATTGCAAAGGTTCCTGCAGGTCAACAAGTTAAATCATTGAATCATATTAGGGGGAAAACTACATACCCTGATACCCACTCAGAAAATCTAAGAGAATTCTACATTTAACTACAAATTCTTCGATAAGTGAAACCTCTCCCGTTTGTCTAGGAGTTTAAAATTAACCTGATTTAATTTTAACCAGGCATATCACATCACACATAAAATTTAATATTAAAAATTAAATTTATTTCACATCCTACACATATTACTAAAATAATAACTAACTTATATCACATCTCTCACATATTCTAACATAATAACTAACTTTATATTACATCCCTCACATATCCCAATATAATAACTAACTTTATTTCACATCATTCACACCTTTCAATAAAAAAATATCTCTATCCAAATTTAATTTTAACCTTCTTAAATTTAACCTTACAAACAAACACACCTTAATTGTTGCATACACTACAAAACAGCTCCCTGTCAATTTCTGTTAGTAGCTATTAACCAAGAAATAAATCTTACCAAACTTTACATAAGCTCTCCGATTCTTTTGAACACCAACAAAGCAAACTACATGTTTTATCGGATGTCTCCGAAGAGACAAAGCTTCACGTTGTGGTGCTTAAATAAAGATGGTGGGGACACTTGACAACAGGTGCTTGATTCTTTTCAGATTTGTTCAATGTGATTATGGGATCTAAATTTGAGATGATTTATGCTAATTGAAAAACATTTTGATGCTAAGTTAATTGAAAATATAGACCTAATTTGAGATAATGAATATTTGTCTTAATTATAATATTTGTATTTTCATTATTTGTCCTAATTAAGTGTATTTGATATCTTATTTTTTGCATTTATTTTGTATTTTTTTTTATTTTATGCATTAAAAACTCTATATAAGGTAGTAATCTAACATTATAATAAGTTAATGATAAATGAAATGAAATTTGCACTCTCCGGAAACACAGGCTCTCTCACACCTGACTTGTGTAGACACAATGCCAATCCTGCACTGCCTGCCAGACAATTCCGCTTGCAACACAAGCAAGCCAACGCGAGCTTTGCACGACCCCACTTGACTCAAGTGAAGCCAACTTAATTCAACTCAACCCAATTGATCCAAGCCAACTCTATTTGACTACCAAGTTGACCCCTACTTAGATTTTGCAGAATAAGGTATAATCTCTTCTCGAATCAAATTAATCATTGATTATTCGATTTGAATAGAAATTATTTCCTCAATTTGAGTATTTGTTTAGTTTATGCAACACTATCATTAATTGCATGTAATTACTGTTGATTTTATTTTGTGAGAATCTTAATTAATCTTGAACCCCAGATCTAATTCATTAAATGTCAAAAAGATGTTAGTTCGATCATTTTTTTTTTTGCACAAGAGAAAAACAATTATATCTTAGGCCTAATGGGAAATAAATTAATTTTAATATTCAGACGTATGTAAGATATGAAATAAATTAATTTTATTATTCGTATTTATGTTGAATGTGAAATAAAATTTATTTTTTGTAGAGTTACAAACAGCTCGAACCATACAAGCCCACTCAAGTACTTCTGGTTTTGCCAAACGATTAAAATTTAAAATCAACACATTCATATGTCAACCAAGCAAGTATTTCTTTACAATACTTCAACCAAACGACTAGAGTTAAAATTATTACTCATATACTACAATCTACAGTCGCTAAATTTAGAATAAAAAAAACAATCACTAAATTTCAAAGCTCGAATCAAACGAGCCCTAAGCTTTTATAGGTTGGTGAGCAATGAGTTTCTTTTTTTTTAACCTTTTTGGGTGGGTGAGATTAGAACCTATAACCTCCCATTTGGGCAATTTACCAGTTAACTAACATGAAGACTGTGTAATTGCTCATCGTATTTATCACTAAGTAGAGTGATATCAGAATAGTAGTTGATCAGCAAGAAGGATAGAGAGAACCTCCAGTGCTCCAATCCATAAGCAAGTTGGCAGTCATTGTGACAATCCACGCGGTTAGCCAGTTGGCTAATGTAGCCACACTACCAGCAAGCCCTTTAATGTTGACAGGAAGAATCTGGAATTACAAATGCATAAGAAAGTAACACAAAGTTGAGCTTTTTGGTAAAGGGCTAAGAAGGCTTAAATCTCATTAAATTGTTAGCAACAAGATAACAATAAAGTGAAGTTTCTGATGTATTGGGAGTGATCTGGTATGATTTTAAGACCTTAGAACAACCATTTTCGCATTGATATTAGTACTAAAATGTAAAGTTACGAATTAATTTGTGTAGAATGAAGCGTTATTGTACGATCAGCAAACTGTGCTTTGCCATGAACCTACCTACATTAGAGGCGAATGATTTAAATTCTTGTAAGCCAAATAGAAGCCAAATTCGATTTTAACTGCTTAGAAAGGCAGGAAGCTGAATTTTGAATGCAATATATTTGCTTAGAAGTGCTTGAAAGCCTCAATACAAATAGAGTAGTGCAAAGACTAGGAGTGCAAAGACATCAACATGAAAAGCACGCAATCAAATCATTTTAACAACTAGTTCAAGAAGAGTATATCTTGATTACCTCTGACATAATGATCCATGGAATGGCGCCCATGCCAAGTGAAAAGGAAATGACAAAAGCCTGAAGGAAAATAAATAGATCAAGTATCCCAATTATGGGGGGAAAAAAAGTAGAAGCTACTAAAATTTTGCAATCACACAGACCACAAGTCCAACCAATGCAAGCACACTCAGCACTGCATGTAAATGAGAATCTTCTGGAACAGAACCCTACATCCGACACCATATAATGGATGTTAGATCAATTAAAATAAAAAGTCCAGTTTATATGCGAAGAAATATTTGATTAGGACCAAGTGACATAGTATTATAATGATAACAATAAACATAATAAAGGACTTGTTTCAAAAGAGGAGAGCTGACCTTCAAAAAGAATGAAACTGAAACAAGGATTAAGCTAGCTGTCATCCCAGAAGCAGAGATCTATTGTTAAGAATACAATATTGTACTATCAGATCAAGGAAGATCCTAAAAGGAAATAAAAAAATTAAGCAACTAAAACTTACAATAAGAAATATTCGACGACCAGCTTTATCCAATAACCATGTGTTTACTCCGGTTACAATAACCTGTAGAACTTTTATACTTATCGTCCTATTAATCAACAATATCAATATTTTGTAAATTTAAGTAAATCATCTTATCACCTGAATGACTCCAAGTCCACAAGTAACTATGTTACTTGATGAAATACCTGTTACAAAATTATTCAAGCATATTCACCATTTCCACTGAAGCAATAATACTAGATAAATGTAAACAGAATTCAAAGAAGAATGACCACAGAAAAATATAATTATGACAACAAGCTAAGAATTAAAGACACTGGAAGCGTTGGGAATTCACGCCAAAAGGTTCCTGCTTTGCATGGGTAGGAGGAGGGCAGTCTATTTATGCAAAATAACCTCTAATTTTAATAGACTATTTCTGGAACTTTGATATTGAACCCATATTAATTTTGATGATAATAACCATATTAGAACACAACCTATATTATGATGTTGCAAGAATAGACTATTAAGGTTAGGAGGTGATGGTTCTACCTTGGTCACTATGAAGAAAATCAAATTTGATACCAAGCCGAGGATAATGCAACAAAAGAGCTACAAGAATTTCATAACAATGGAGATCAAGTGCACAAAAAGTCAAAGCTCGACAACCAAAAGTTTGCTCAAGTATTTTTGATATTTTGTAGGTAAACACATGCTTATCCTAGTTCCAAGCATTAATAATTACTCTCTAATTAAATTTAATAATAATAAAAATAATAATAATTATTAGTATTATAAGAAAATTTAAAGTTTCACGCTTCAGGGTGAATTTGACCTTCAGGTAACTTCAACCAAATTCACCTTAAGGCCCTGTTTGGTAATAGGATAAAAAAGAAAATAATTGATTGAATTTTTTGGTCATTTCGAAAAACATATATGATATGAAATAAAGTGAATTTAAAAATTGAATTAAATGTGAAATAAAATTGATTGATTTGTTGAAAATTGTGTCGGATGTGAAATAAAGTATTATTTAATGTTAGAATTTGTGTAAAATGAGATAAAAAATAAATTTTAAATATTTTTTTAAAATAAAATTAAAATTTTAGCAATGAATAAAATTAGCCCTGAATTTTAGGCTATTACCAAAAAGGGTCTAAGTATTAAATTCTCCACTTTAAGCACCAAATACAAACTTTTGGGTAATTTCAAGATTTTTGGGTGATTTGGGGAAAATCGCCCTCAACTGAAATCACCTAATTCAAGCTTTCCTAATTTTTACGCTTTTTGACTAAAACATGCTTTAATTCAAAAATATTAATATCTGTGGGTCAAGAAATTTTTGGAAGGACCACCTCTATAAATAGTCCCCCTTCACGAACTATCTTCCTCCCTTGAAACCCTTAACTAACTTTTTCTTCTTGTGATCAAGTCTTCATTCCCTCTTCTCCACTTTGCTCCGAAACATGAAAGCTCTCTTCCTAAGCTTCAAAGATCCTCTTCCTCATCTTAGAGAGCTTCTAGAGCAAGAGGGTCTCAGTTTCAAACATTTTCATTCCTATACTAGCTTAAGTTGTATTTCTCATACTAAATAATATTTCATATTTGAATTTCTGCTATGGTTTTTCGTTTCAATCAAGCTTTTCATAGCTCAAACTTCTTTTCAAAGAAGAGAACACAAATGAAAAACTCTTCAGTTTTTGTTAACATGCTAGGTTTGCATACTTTATAAATTTCATTGTAAAATCACATAAAGCAGACCGCTTGATCACTTTTTCGTTGTCTTGCTTTTCTTTTACAAATTGCATGGAAAGAGTTAGAACCTATACCCGTTAAAAATGTCTTTGGATCTCTGGCCCAAGAAAAAGAACTAATTGGGTTTATATTGTGAGCCCAGAAAAAGACATGGTTGGGTTTGAGCTTGAGCATATGAAAAATACTTGGATTTCCATCCTGGACTTTAGGCTTAAGCTTGGCCTAGTTAATAAGCCTGATTTAGTGGGGTCTAGGAGAGTAGAGCAAGTCTATTTACTACACATTGTTTGTCTCTTGTGCCTTGCTCTCCATCGCTTCACTTACTTATACTTGTGTTACTCTTAATGTTTATCGATGTTTTAATCTCTTTCATATTATTCATATTCTATAACACATATACTTGAGTTGGTTTCCTGCAAAAAAAATCACAAAATTCAATTTTATGAGCTCTCGAGTTAACAGGCAACTTGGGATGTTTCAAAAACCTTCAAATCACACGAAAGAAACAAAATCCATCTGATAGTACTTATGTAATTCATCTTGCACCATTTACTCTTAACATTTCAAACCTAGAAGGTTGGACGACTTGCATCAAGCGGTTTCAACTCACTTAATGCTAATTGAATCAACAGTGGACTCAAACCAACTAAACTAACTCTATACAAGGGAGCAAAACGAGTTCCAGTTGGGCAATTTCACCAACCAACAATACCAATATGTCTTATCCCTTTTTTTGTACAAACCAACATTCTACCTTCTATAACTTTCTACTAACATTTATTTCCTGCATAGTATCTTTTATTTACTGCAAAATTTCTTATCTTTTACCAACCATTTATTTTACTTGCACTCAAACTTCCTTAACATTCTATTATTCTGAACTAACATTTTACATTATTGCACATTTTCTTTTCTTTCATTAAATTTCATTTCCTGTAAAATTGGCAATTTCCTTTTTCACTATCAAAAAAAGGTTGCTCTTTTCTTTTATTTATCATAAATGTACATACAAAGTAATGGTCGACATTTGTATCCAAACACATTCACATGTATACGTATACATATAATTTAAAAATTAGAACATTTATGCACCAATTCAAACAAACCACACATATAATGACTTTAACATCATATAAAAAGCATTGCCATATAAAATATACAATCTCAAAAAAATGTAGATGAGAACAAGGAAAATATAAAATAATAACGATCTAAACCATGATATTCATCCAACTTTGAAAAATAGATGAAGTAGAGAAAGGAATAAATAAAATAGGCTAAACTAGGAGAGAAGTACGGAGGTGAACAAAGAAGAATGAGGAAACAAGGATAGATAAGATGAGATAATAAATTCAAATCATTCGCTCGCTTCGCATGATCGTGCCTCAAACTTGAGGGAAAACAACGAATCTGATCCCCCTTCCTCGATCTTAGAAGTTGCCATGTACATAATGGCTGCAAACTTCTATGAAAATTTTACAAGAAGTCCTCATAATTTCTTTATTTTGCTTTCAAATACCAACTTTAGTTTTCATAACAATTATTGGATTTTGTCCATATAAAAAAAGGAAGAGGAAAGCCAAAAAAAACATAATAAGAAATTATAAAGAATCATCTTACATATTTAAAGCTAAATAATGATTTATTAATTTAATAGAGTACAATAAAAACAAAGGATTCATACAGCTAACCTGACCTAATGAGATAAAGGCTTGATTTATCGTTGTTGTGTATATATATGTGTGTATATATATATATATCTCTTCCATCTTGCGCAAACCAAGAAAAGTACTTGGCATAAAATGCAATGTAATCTATATTTTTCAGCATCTTGTCAGCGTTTGCAAAGGAATCCCAAAAGAGAACTTATTTGCAGTATGACAACAAAGAAATCCAAATTTTATAGTGTGAAACACTGCAAAGTTGAAAGAAAACCTTTCTATCTGAGCCCTCATTATATAAAAGAAACAACTAAAAGCTAATGCTGTCTGAATCTGAGAACTTACCAGCAGCTTTGAATATACTGCCAGCATAAAAAAGAATGCCATTGATTCCAGTAATCTGTTGCAACACTAATAGACCAATTCCTATCTGTATAGTAATGAATATTAATTTTACATTCAGAAAAAAGGAAAAACAATTGTATTCTGACATGCAAAAATGATAGCAAATCACAAGGAACAAAAACAAATACCAAAAGAGGAATTCTGTATCTTTTTTGCTTAAGATCATGGAACCGTATAGCAGTTCTTCTGGTTGATGATGATGCCACTGCTCTCTACAAGAAATAAGCTCCGGATCAGGTGGCAAAACTGAAATAACTTTGTAGAGTACCCAACAAAAAAAAAGAAAACTGCCAAGCTGACAGCTATTTGATCAACAGCTATTGCTTTATAAAGGTGACACATACCTTGATTTCATTTACTTCAAAAGTAACATCAGTATCAAATCCCCTCAAGACTTGGAGGGATGATTCAAACTCATCCATCATGCCCATTTTAGCCTGAATATTTGGTAATGTCACATTTGATATAAATGAAAAAAAAAAGTCTAACAGTTAGTTCTTAGCATGAACAAAAATTACCAATGGAAGATGGATCTTACCAACCATCTCGGAGACTCAGGGATGAAAAACAAACCCGGGATGAGGAACGTGCAGGGCAGGATTCCTGTACAATGAAAAATTTAAGTATCATCTGACAGGCATTAAGTTTATATAGCCTTACACATAATCCAAAAACTTTCTTCTTATCCTTCGGAGCCTAATTTTTTGATGAACTACAACCTCAACAGGAGTATACTGCAATAATGTGACAATCAATCTGCATGATTTTCAGAAACCCACTTGGTTTCTTCTTGGTTCTACATGACTGATCGTCAACATCCAGCTAAAGTATCGCCATTTAACTACACAAGATTAACTTCACATCCAAATGAATTGATGTGCAATGTACCACTAAAAACGATTGCAACATTAATACATCATGGAAATCAACAGATTGAAGTGCTAAAAGGATATCCAGTTTTTTACCCATCACTGCAAGAACTCTCCAATTAACAAACATGCCCAGTAGGTAAGCCAGCAATATGCCTAAAGTAATAGAAAGCTGCATAAGAAAGCACACACAAACAGAATTTTAATCTCACCATTGACAGGAGTAATAAATTTGGTAGCAAGCCAACCTGATTGACAGCTCCAAGCCCCCCTCTCATGTTTTGAGGAGCAATCTCTGCTATATAAACCGGCACCTAAAATAATGCTAGTAGACATTAAAATCTGTTATGTCCTTGCTAATTAACAGATCTAAAAGCTTGTAGGCGATGACCCACACACACGCAAGCTCATTTGCATTTGTTGCATAGATTCAATACGACATGGTCTTTTTTCTTTAAACCCATGCTATAAATAATTTGGGATGCCAGGGCTCAAACTCGAGACCTCTGGCATTGTTATAAACTTATAATGCTAAATCTTTGACAACTACCTGACATAAAAGCTTAAGTTTGTAAGTTACGGTCTAGTTATAAGGATTATATTCTTACAAAACCCATAGAGAAAAATGGACTTTCATACCGAGTAAGAAATCACGCCAACCCCAAATCCCTCCAGCAACCGGCCCATGTACAAAAACGAAGAGTCCTACAAGGTCGGAAGGCAACAACTATCAATCAAAGATCATGAGAGCAAAAAAAAAAAAATATTACCAAACCACACCTTGGCAAACGATATAGCCAGCCAACCAATCACGTTTGGGATCGAAGCGATGATAAGTGACTGAAAACCACCAACCATTAACCAATCAATCAAAACTGAGCATCAAAACGAGAGTAGGAAGAAGAAGAAGAAGAAGAAGAAGAAGAAGAATGAGACGTTGAGGACGTACCCCTTTCCTCCCAATGTATTCGGCAATCTGGCCGCTGGCGATAGCCCCGACCATGGCACCCACGTTGGATAGCGAACCAAAGATCGAGAACTGTCACCCACCCAAAGTTAATAAGAAGTTTTATAAGATAGGAAGATAAGGGATCGATGAAAAAGGGATAACGCTCTGACCTCGGAGACGGATAAATTGAGGTCGCGGATGAGGTCGTCTTGTGTAGGGGATGAGTAGCCGCCGGTGAAGCCAAACTGAATGGGGCCAAGGGCAACAATAAGGGTGCAGAGGACGACGGAGATAGATGAGTCCCGAATCACTGAGCCGGAGGAGCCCATCTTCTCCATCATGCTCGACTGCCGCGACCCCATCCCCATCCGGTACCAGCTCCCCGTGTGCAAGAACGGCTTCCGCAGCTCCGACCTCCCCTCCTCGCCGCCGCTGTCATCCCCTCGAAAACTCATCCTCTCCCTTTACCGCTGAAATTACCCCCTAGATTTTCCTGGCTTGACTTAATCTGTTAGGAGCAAAAATAACTGAAAGGGGAACCCACCCAACTTTCACTTTGTTCCCCAACCTGTTAGGGTTTTCCCCAGGAACTAAAGTCGGAGTGGCGGAGGGAAAGGGATGAGGACGACGATGATGATGGGCAGTCGAGAGTGACGAACGTGCAGGGGGCTTGTGGCTGGCCTTTGCCGGATGTAGTCTTCCTCTTCTCAAGCTCCGTTGGCGTGTTCGACCCTCGCCATGGCCCTCGACAAGTAGCGTGAAAGCCACGAAAGCTTCAAAACTTGCGCCGTGCACAGTGGCTCTTGCTGCTCCTGCAGTTCCTCGAACGCATTGTGTACTATTAATACTACAACAACAACTAAACCTTAATCCCACTACATAGGATCGATCATATAAATTTTTTATTTTTATTATATTCTACCAGTTACTAAATTTTTATTTAAATTTAAATAACTAAGATTACTCCTTATAGTTTCTTGTCATGTCTTCTTTGGTCTCCATCTTCCTCTTTGTACATGAGCAAAATCTAATAACTCAATTTTTTTAACTGAAGTTTCAATCGACCTACAATTTAAGTGTCTAAATCATTTAAGTCAAATTTCTCTAAGTTTATCCTTAACTGACGCAACACCAACTTTCATTCAGATATACTCATTTCTCATTTTATCCTTTCATGTATATTCACGCATCCACCTTAGCATTCTCATTTTTACAATATTTATTTTATTTGTATATTTTCTCTTTACAGGCCAGCATTCAGCACCATATATTATCGCTAGTCTTACTACAGTTTTATAAAATTTACCCTTGATTCTGAATGGGATTTTTCTATCGCACAACACACCAAAAGCATTTCTTCATTTTACCCATTCTGCTTGAATCCTGCTAATAACGTCTTTATCTATTTCACCATCATTTTGTATAATTGATCCAAGGTATCTAAAGCGTTCACTTTTCTTGACATTTTGATCACCAATTATCACATCTCCAATATAAGTATTTCTTTCTTGATTAAATGTGCACTCCATATATTCAATTTTTGATCTATTGAGATGAAAACCTTTAGATTCTAAAGCATTCCTCCAAAGTTCTAGTTTCGCTTTAGCTTCCTCTTTAGTTTTCTCAATAAGGATAATATCATCTGCGAAGAGCATACATTAAGGCACCTCATCTTGGATATGCCTAGTCATGACTTCCATAATCAAAGCAAAAAGATACGGATTTAAAGGCGAGCCTTGGTGTAATCCAACTGTAATAGAAAAATTCTTAGTCAAACCTTCTTGTGTCCTAACACAGGTAACAACTCCTTCATACATGTCTTTAATAACTTGAATATAAGCAGTGCAAATCTCTTTTTTTTCTAAAATTTTCCAAAGTACTTCTCTTAGGACTTTATCATAAGCCTTTTCCAAACAATAAAAACCAAATAGAAGTTTTCCTTTCTCTCCTTAAACTTCTTCATTAAACTTCTTAATAAATGAATAGTTTCTATAGTAGATCTACCTGGCATAAAACCAAACTGATTCTCTGATACCTTAGTATTATGGCGTAATCTTTATTCGATCACCCTCTCCTAAAATTTTAATGTATGACTCATTAATTTAATTCCTCTATAATTGACACAATTCTGTACATCGTCTTTATTCTTATAAATAGGTACTAATATACTTTTTTTCATTCATTTAGCATCTTTTTAGTTTTCAAAATCATATTAAATAATCTAGTAAGTCAAGAAACTCATTCATCTCCTAAGCACTGCCAAACATCTATTGGATGTTATCTGGTCCTACAACTTTTTATTATTGATTATTGTGTACTACTAAAAATCTAATAATCAATTTGTTAAAATAAAAAAAAAATCAATAGTCAAAAAATAATTAAAATATAACAGTAATAATTAACTTGTTAAATGCCATTTATAGCAAGATATAAAGGAAAATTTAAAAAATGTCTTTTTTAATATGGACCAAAAAGTGTCTTTAAGTCTCATTTAGCATCATTATAAAAAAAATAACAAAAATATAGGTTATAATTGGAGAATAAGAGCTTCAAAGTATAGCAGAGATGGGACATTCAAAGTGCGAGTTTTTAATAATCCACACACTTGCCCAAGTGTTAATCGGGCAGGGAATAAGCATGCAACAAGTGAGTGGATAGCAAATAAGATTAAGGATCTAGTAAAGTGGAATCTAAGCATTAAATCTGCGGAGGTCAAATGTGAACTACAAAAGCAATACAATCTTAGTTTGTCATACATGAAGTTCTGGAGATCAAGAGAGAAGCTCGAGAACTTAGTTTTTGGTGCAGTAAAGGAAGACTTTCGATAAATTCCTACTCTAACATAGGAATTAATTTCTAGAAATCCTGGAAGTCACATTTGCTATGAGTATGATAAAGTTGATATGAGCTTCAAGAGGTATTTTGTAAGTTTTAAAATTATTATAATAGGTTTTTAGCAGAATGTAGGACTCTCATAAGGTTAGATGCTTGTCATTTAAAAGGTAAATATCATGAGATATTAATATCTGCAACTGCATTAGATGGCAACAACGGCTTATATCCATTAGCATTTGCTATCATTGAATCATAATTGAAAAGTAGTTAGTATTGATTTGTCGAAGAAGTCATTAAAGCATTGCATGAGAATGTTAATGATATCAGTTTTATATCTGACATGAAAAAGGGTATTGAGGAGATAATAAAGATGTTTTTACCAATGAATGAGCACATGATATGCATTTGTCGTCTATGGAAGAATGTAAAAAAGAATTTTCATTGTCGAAAAACATGTAAGCTTCGAAATTTATTTTGATTAGCTACAAATATATACACACAAATGGAGTATAATAGCTACATGACAAAACTTATATCTTTGTATCCTCTTGTGTATAGCTACTTGTGTAGTCTATAGTTTACATGGGCAAGAAAGGACTTCAAGTTGATTGAGCTTGTAGATACCATGGATTTTAGCTGATAAACCATTGATTGAGCTTGTAGACACCATACAAGGAATGTTAATGGTACAGCGCATTTGAAGGAGTAACATGACTGAATCTTAGACAAGTAAATTGGTTCCCGCAGTAGTCAGCTACAGCATTCGAAGAACATGGCTGAATCTTGGACAAGTGAATTGGTTCCCGCAGTGGTCTGCTACATTAGAAATATTACAACTAGAGAAGATAAGTTTATTATAAGGTCTTACACTAATTTTATAGTAGAAGTTATAAATCAAACTGAAACCCGTGTGGTTGATTTAGATCACATGGAGTGTAGCTGTAGAACTTGGCAAATGAATGGATTGTCATGTTGCCATGCAACAGCTTTTATTTGTACCAAAGAGTATAAGAATTGACCTTAATATGTTGATGATATATTTTATGTTCATAGGTATTTTTAACTCATTTTGTATATATTATATTTATTATTATATTAACTTATAAATGATGTCTTTTTGCTTAGGTATCGGATGACATATGGAGGCTTACACATACACTTCCAAGCAAAGATCAATGGATTCTGAATGAACTGGGAATTGTTATACAGCCTCCAAATACTTCAAGACCACGAGGAAGGCCCCCAAAAAAATAGACACAAGAATTTTTCCCTGTTTGGCGCGAGGACCAAAACAGGACTAAAATAGTACTAATTTAAAAAATAATAATAATAATAAATAAATAAATAATTTTAATTATTCTACACAAATTTTAATATAAAAAATAATATTTTACTTCACATACTCAATAATTTTTAATAAAAATATAAATTTTACTTCACATCTTAGATCAAAATACTCGATTTAAATATTTTAGTCTAGAACGTGAAATAAAGTTGATATTTTTATTTTAAATTATTGAGTATATAAAGTAAAATAATATTTTTTATATTTGAATTTATGTAAAATGATTTAAAATATTTATTTATTTATTATTATTATTATTATTATTGTTATTTAAATTAGTACCATTTTGGTCCTGTTTTGGTCCTCGCGCCAAACAGGGAAGAGATCAATAGAGAAGAATTTCCAAGAGAACACATAAATGTAGAAGATATGATTTATTTGGGCATCATAGAAATACTTGCAAAAATCCACTATCTTCAAGTTCAGCAAAAGCCAAGGAGTTTTGCAGTAGGTTTCATTATGTACAAGCTTTGATGAATTAAAAATGAGCTTTTTTATAGTCTGAAATAGCAAGTTGAATACAGTTAAACTTTTTTGTAAGCCTTTTTATAAGTTTTAGTTAAAGGTTGAACTTTAATTTAGTACTCTATAAGAATTTTTATAAGCTATTTTATAAGTTGATTGTCATTTTTGTGACATATACTATTAAGTATTTGTGTTCTATTCTTGATTCAATGCCTCTATTATACTTGTTATATTCAGATATGATATTCAAAATAGTATTTTTCTTCTGTTTTATTTACTATATTTATCTCAAAATATAAACTCATAAAACAATTAAGAGAAACAATCTCCTCTATTGTGAGATTAAAAAAGTTTCCTTGAATATCTAAAAATATTAGTAGTTTCAGGCAAGTAATTTGCTTTTTCTCTCTCATTACAGCAAGCATTATAAGAACTACACAAATTCTATTCAACATGTACTCATGTTGTTAGATTGAATTGTGCTTTTTGAAAAAAAAATATTGATTAAAAAAATTTAACAATTAATCTATACCCTATTTGGCAAGACCAAAACAGACCAAAATAGTACTAATTTAAAAAACAACAATAATAATAATAAATAAATTTTTAAATTATTCTACACAAATTCAAATATAAAAAATATTATTTTACTTTATATACTCAACAATTTAAAATAAAAATATCAACTTTATTTCACATTCTAGACCAAAATATTCAAATCGAATATTTTGATCTAAAATATGAAATAAAGTTTATATTTTTATTAAAAATTATTGAGTATGTGAAGTAAAATATTATTTTTTATATTAAAATTTGTGTAGAATAATTAAAATAATTTATTTATTATTTTTTTTTTTTAAACTAGTACTTTTTTGGCCCTGTTTTGATCTTCGTGCCAAACTAGGCACTAAGTCATGTTGATTGAAAAAATTCTATTCAACCTGTTTGCATTGCAAGGACTATACCAAAAACTTTACATAATTTGTGCTTTTTCTGCACAAATTATTTACAATAATCACAAAAAATTATACAAAATCTTCATATTCTGGACAGAATTCTTTATAACAAATTCTAAATATTAGGTGTAGCACTGTCATCCACATGTGAAGATTGCTCAATAAAAATATTGAATTAAACACCACAATCTAAGAATAAATATTAACAATCTTATTACTCAAGCTTCATCATATTAAACCTTTATAAATATAACTAATAACAAACATTCTCAAATTTTATCTTACTAAAATATAATGTTAACTTCATTTTACCAAAGCTTATATATAACATTAATATAAAACAGAATCAACATCACAATATTAGTCAAGAGTAGCAAAACTAATACAAATTTGATAAGCTTCGTGATGCTATCTAGCTTCTTCATGTTATTCTCTTCAGATGCGATAATTAGATACTTCACATCCACAATCGTAAGATGCGCATCATCAATCCACTCAAAAAAATGACAGTCTCCAACTCTCTTAAAACGTGGGCATCTGTAGAATCATTTGTCTTTGTTATCTCCTTTACAATAAGTCAATAATGCACACTCCAGATTGCATCTATATAATACTTGATTAGTATTGCTATTGATTTTGGATGAAGAAGCATACCTTGAGCTCATATTGCTATGTTAAAAAATAACTACTGCATAAATATTATAATATTTTGACAATGAAATCAAGTATAAATGCCCCTAAATTTCAATATTGTATTGTATTTAATATGCTTTCTTGAAAAGAAACACCATTAGCTGGATTCAAAAAAATAGATTGACTAAATTATGGCTATCTATCAAAACATTTAAATCAAAATGCTTTTACTCTAACTCATAATTTTATGCATAATTTTTATTATGTATCTCAAAATTGGTGACTAATTCTAAATTTTTTATAAATATTATCTTGAATATGAGTGACACCTTATTCAAGTGTTTTTGTCTCCTACCAAATAGCTTTATTTATCTTCTCAAAAAGTATTTTGTCTATTGCTTCATGATCAAGATGATCTCCACAATTTTTTTCCTTTTTTGGCAAATGCTGTCTTGTCCTCTATGGTCCTACTTAGGGATGACAAAATGGGTCGGCAGGTCGGGTTCGGGTCGAACTCGAATCCGACCCAACCCGAATAGCCTCAACCGAACTCGACTAATTTATTAAATGGGTCAAAATCCATGACCCGAATCCAACCCGATTAATAAATGGGTCGGGTTGGCGGGTCGACCCGACTCATTTATAGAGTATTTTTTGATAAATGCCCAACCCGAACCTTACCCGACCTGATTATGCCCAACCCGAACCCGACCTGACCCGATCATGCCCAACCCGAACCCGACCTGTTTAATAAATGGGTCAAAATTCATGACCCATACCCGAAATTTACGGGTCGAGTTTGAGTCGGGTCATATATTGTCACCCCTACCCCTAGTCCTACTTCTACAATTTAACATATAATTTTTATACAATTGAAAGTTTGTCTATTGATGCTATTGAGCAGCTATGAAATTTTTTTTTTCAAATGATTTGTAAAATCACAAATTAAACAAATAATTATTTTATTTATTCAACTATTAAATTTAAAACTCATTAAAATAGACCAAAATAAATGAATATTTGGTGAAATTTTTAACAATGGTATTAAGCAAATGATATAGAAGAAAAAAAAAACAAAATTATGTAGGAAAGAGAGAATAGATTAACTGTAGGGATTCCTCAAGAACGATTGACATCGCGAGACCTGTCAAGGTTAGGGCAACGAAGAGGAAGACGAGGGAAATGGCATTACGGTGAGCTTCAGGCGCGGCGAGATCTCGAGAGCAATCGGCGCTGCGTGACCTGCTGAGGTTAGGGGAAATGAGAGGAAGAAGAGCACGACGGCAACGAGCTTCAGGCGTCAGAGTACTTGTGTCAATGCCGCGAGATCTCGAGAGAGATCGGGGCTGCGCGATTAGGGCAAATGAGAGGAAGAAGAGCGAGACGGCGTTAGGGCGAGCTTCAGGCGCCATTTGATCTGAGCTTTAGGCCGCATTTGGAAACTTTTGTATGATTTGAGGGGTTTAAAATGAAATTGTAAATATGTGAGGGGTTTTATATGTTATTGAGATTAAAATTAGGGGTACCTGTGTAAATTCCCTAATAAATAAATAATGTTAATAAATGAATCAAAGATAAAAAGCAATTAACATACCGGCTTGTACCAACGCTACACTGAACGCTGCACAAAACAAGCGCAGCGGGGCATTTCCGTAAATAAAGATAGAAGGACGGTGAGCCGCATAATGATGATAAGCTTGGCCAAGCAGTCGCGAAGAGGCGCGTTAGGGCAGCGATGGTTCTGGCACTGTCGACCCCCTTCACCTCCAGCACCAAGATCGCCGCCATCAAACCCTTCAAGGTACGCAATCCCTAATTCACTTCCTAATTCAGCTCCGGCGATGGCCCTAATCTCCGCAAACAGCTTCAGGGAAAGGCCTCCGTCGGGGGATCTGGGCGGTGGAGTTGCCGGAAGAAGGACGGAGTTCATCCGGAGTTTTACGAGGACGCTAAGGTCTACTGCAATGGCGAGCTGGTGATGACTACGGGCGGGACGCAGAAGGAATATACGGTGGACGTTTGGTCGGGGAATCATCCCTTCTACCTCGGCAGCCGCTCCGCCCTCGTCGTGGAGGACGACCAGGTGGAGAAATTCCGCAAGAAGTACGGCCAGCTGTCGGATCTGATGGAGATCCCCGTTCTCAAGGGCGAGATCGTTCTTCCGCAGAAGAAGAAGGCGGCTGCCGCCAAGGGCAAAGGCAAGAAATAGTAGTCGAATCGAATTTTTTTTTTTCCTTCTCTGCTACATTTTGTTGACGATTAGTAGAGCACCACCAGTGTCGGGCACAGAATTTTTTTTTTTTTTTGTTACGTTGGTTAAAAATTATTGTAAAAATTATTCATGCTCAAAATTTAAAATTTATTTTAAATAATTTTAAAAAATTATTTTATATTTATTTTCACACAAATTTTAATATTAAATAATCACTTTATTTTATATTCAACACAATTTTCAATAAATTAATTAATTTTATTTTACATTATATATAATTAATTTATTTTATTTCAAGTTATATATATTTTTAAAAAATTATTAAAAATTTTATTTTTATTTTTATTACTGAACACAGTTTTTTTAAAAAATTTAAAATGTGTTGTCTTTTGTACTAATATAAAAATAAAATAAATAATTTTAGAATTTTATTATTTGATAAAAATTAAATTAAATTAATAATATATTTAATTATGCATATATTATTTTTTATAATTTAAAATAATTCTATAATTTTTCATAATTTAAAATAATTATATAATATAATATTTATTTTAATTTTAAATTATTATTATTATATATTTTTTATTTTTAAATAATAATTATATTTATATTTTAATAATTATTTTAAATATTTGAATAATTAATATATATTATATTGATTATATTAATGTTATTTAATTTAAATATATTATAAATTACTATTATATAAAATAATTAAGTATCATTTTTCTTTAAATTTACAAAAATTAAAGTATTTTTAATTTTGTTTTTTTAATATTTGATTATAGTTTATTTTTATTTTTTAAAATTTAATTTTTTATAAAAGTTAGTTTACTTAAGCATATTTTTTTATTTTTAAATGTATTAACAGTCGTTTTCTCTGGTGGCAAAGCCTTTGTTTCTGTTTGTTTTGCGTAATTTAATTTTAATAAAATTAATATTTAAATTTAAAATAAAAATATTTTTTTATTAAAAATTATGAATAATATGAAATAAAGTTAGTTATTATGTTGAGATATATTGAGGTGTGATATTATAGTTAGTTATTATTTTAGTAATATGTGTGTTAAGAGTAAAATAAAGTTAATTTTTTAATATTAAATTTTATGTATAATGTCATATATCTGTCTAAAATTAAATCAAATTATTTCAAATTTGTAAAAACAACAGAATCATATATGTGTTTATTATAATGATTAATAAATAACGAAAATTCATAAAATTCTAAATCAATTCTTTTAGAAACTTTTGATTCAAATATTTTTGTGATATCAGCATTTCCTTTGCAATAACCTCATAAAATTACATTATTAAAAATATAAATTCCATAAAAAATTATATTTCCTCCAAATTTGGTGAAAGATAGTACTCACAAATAGTCCCATTTGCTAAAAAAATTTTAAATTATTATTGTGCTGAAAATTTTATTTTAAAAAAATTAAAATTTATTTTAGTATCTCATCAATTATCATACGTAAATTTCAATGTAATATTAAATAATCACTTTCTTTTATATTTCAATATAATTTTTAATAAATTATTTATTTTATATTATACATTTTTTTTTAAAAAAAATCATTAAATTTTTCTAAATTATTTTTTCTCCAATTAAACTATACGGCCCGCGTTTGTCTAGGAGTTTAAAATTAACCTGATTTAATTTTAACTCAGGCATATCACAATCACACATAAAAGTTTAATATTAAAAATTAAATTTATTTCACATCCTACACACATTACTAAAATAATAACTAACTTATATCACATCCTCACATATTCCAACATAATAACTAAACTTTATATCACATCCCTCACATATTCCAACATAATAACTAACTTTATTTCACATCATTCACAATTTTCAATAAAAAAATATCTCCATCCAAATTTAATTTTAACCTTCTTAAATTTAACCTTACAAACAAACACACCCGTAGTCTATGCCCATAATTGCTAATTCACTTTGATAGACTTTAAATATTGAAAAAAGAATACGCTAAATGGTTCTACTTCCTTTGAAAGTCGACAAATCAAAGAAAATCAAAACCTCTAGCTTTCCCTCCCTCCAACTTTTTTCAATCTGAACTACATTGTTCAATGCTTGAACTACCACAAGTGAATTTAAATCATCAAGTAAGGCTCTGTTTGGCGCAAGGACCAAAACAAGACTAAAATAGGACCAAATTGGTACTAGTTTAAAAAACAACAATAATAATAATAAATAAATTTTTTATATCATTCTGCACAAATTTTCATTTAAAAAAATATTATTATACTTTACATATTCAACAATTTAAAATAAAAATATCAATTTTATTTCACATTTTAGACTAAAATATTCGAATCGAATATTTTGATCTAAAATGTGAAATAAAGTTTATATTTTTATTAAAAATTATTGAGTATGTGAAGTAAAATATTATTTTTTATATGAGAATTTGTATAGAATAATTAAAAAATTTATTTATTATTATTATTATTATTATTATTGTTTTTTAAATTAGTATTATTTTAGTCCTGATTTTGATCCTCGCGCCAAACAGGGCCAAAGTCTGTTGCTTTTTATTTTCTTCTTTTTTTACTTTCTCTTGTTTTTTCATCTTTGTGATCTAATTAATCAGATTTTCACATCGATAATATTGATATTTAATAACATTAATAACATCAAATTTTGAGTAAATCAATTGCCCTCTTAGCTTAAATTGCATCTTTAGGTTTCTAATTTGTATATTTTATTCATGTCTAATTACATTTTCATATTTTTCCATGATTCATCCTTGCACAGCTTTGATTGGAACATTTCTTGTTGCTGCTGTTCATTAATGCATGCATAGATTTAATTTTGTTTGGTTTGGGATCTGAATCACTAGTCCTACTTTTAATCCAATTTTAATTCAAGATTTTCAAACTTCAAATTATATCAAATACAAATTTTAGTCCCAAATCATTAATGTGGTTTTAACTGTAATTCTAACTCGTGACTTAATATCAAAATATCTCGAGGTGTTAAATTCAAAAATGCGATATGAAAATAACGAACTATTGAGTTGCATCAAATGTTGTGCATTCTTATATATCGTCTAATTTAGTTCTTTTTACTCCTGTGTAAAATAGTATAATTCTTTTAGCCTTATTTTATTAGAATATATATTTTTTAAATACTAAAATTATTTACATAAAATAAAAGTAATTTTTAATATTTATATTTATATATAATATAAGATATTAATAAAAAATATTTTTAGTAGTGTTTAATGATTTTGTAGCTCTAATCAAATGAGATGTATCACAAGCTCCTCTCTCTACCAATTATGCTTTAAAATCTCTTTATGGGTCATATAAAAAAAATGTCTTTTTTGGAAGTAACTTTGATTTAAAGATATTTTTCATCTATATAAATTTATTTATTTCATCTTTATAAATAATTCTTAAACTAATGTGTTCAACTCATAGAATCTTATTTAATTAATATATAAGTAATTGTCACATTAATACTTTTGATTAAATAAGATTCTATACGTTGAACTCATTAATTTAAGAATTATCTATAAATGAAAAAATCTTTAAATCATGGTTCCTTCCCAAGAAGCAAAACGCTTTTTTTTGTTTTTTTTTTTATCAAACAAAACCTAAAGTTTTGATAAAAATTTCAGTTTTTTTTTTTGTGATAAATGAAGAACATTCATCAACTTTGAAACAGAGGAGAGAACCTCTGTTTCTCCAAAGCTCTACAACGCTCCTTCGAGCGCAAGACCAACAACAAATTTGATCGACGCGTCACAATCGGCGGAGTAGGAGGCCAGCTAGATGACGCCGGTCAGAGGCGGAAGCCGAAGCGGATGTAGAAGAAGCAGAGGCCGGCGACGAGGACGACGGCCTCCACCGCATACAGCAGGTAAAACACCAGGCCGTTGAAAAGCTCGCGAAGAACAAAGGGCTTCGACCGCGAAGATCGCCGGCGCTTCCACCGCCGCCACCGCTTCCACGACGAGGAGATGACACATACCCTGTCGCCCAGAAGCCAGTGCAGCTCCTTTCCGGCCATCTCTCCTGTGATGAAGCTGATCCCTGTCTCTCTTCTTTTTCACAGAGTTAAGAGGACAGAGAGACAGAGAGAGATCAGCTCGGGGACTCAGCGTCGTTTGTTTGAGGGAGAAAGGGGGGAAAAGGGTGGTGGCGGAAATGGAGGGGGCAGTGTTTTATGGAGAAGATGACGCGTTTGCGCGTGGATAATGGAAGATAGGAGGACGGCGAAGAATGGGGACTAGGGATCGGGGGAGCCGATCCATGGGATGAGGTCCATGGCGGAATGCTCGCGCTCCACGTGGGCGATGAAGAAGAAGGACCTGTGCGATTTCCTCCCTTCGCTTTGTGATCATTTGGACTGCGGTTGATTGTCGAACTATTCGTAGCTGCCGAAGGAAGAAGACAAGTAGATCCGCGGCGGCGAAGCCGGTCAATATCAGCATTGTAGCCGGTCACCCTCCCATTTATTTATTTTTATAATTATTTAAATACCAAATTACTCATAGGTTTCTTCAGTTTGCCTATATTACACTTTAATCTATATTTTTGTAAAATTCACTTATATCTATAATTTTTTTCTAAATCTTTCATTTAAGTATGTCCTTAAATTTAAAGTAAAAACCTAAAGTCAAAAAAAATAAAATAGGAACCTAATTGTATTAATTATAAATTTAAATGAAAATTTTCAAGAATATTGACTAAATAATAATTAAAGATAAACTATAAAATCTCAAAGTAATTTACCTGTATTTAAATCTATTAAATTGCATATATTCTACTCAAACCTTTTTATATTGCATATTTATCCCTCAAAATCTTGTAAATATTAAAAAACTATCATATTAATTATTTCAATAGTCATCTTTGATCTTTCATACAAAATTTTGTTTGCATTTATGAATTACAGATAGTATAATAAATTCTTATATATAAATATATATATATATGATGTATTTCTTATCAATAGAATTTTCATATTCATTTATTTTTGATATTTTAAATATATATATATATATATGTAATTGTATTTGTACAAATGAATATGGATATGAAACATGATATATAAAATTGTGTTATACAATTTGAAATACATTTATGTATAAATGTAATCAACAAATTCTGCACTGATATCAATTGTATTTATGAAAAGAAATAATTGGATAGTTTTGTAATATTTATAATATTAAAGAGCTGATTTGTAAATAAAAAAATTTAGTTGTTAATATATAATATAGAAAGATTTATGTGATATATATGTAATTGTTGTTCAATTTTAGTGCAACTAAAACCTTACTCAGAAGTTTCTTGAATAATTATAATTAGGTTAAATTATATTTGGGCAGCTATGGTTATGAAAGCATTGCAAATTAGTTTTATTTTTTGAAAATTTTCAATTTTGATTCCTATGGCCAAAAAAGCAGTATAGTTTTGATCGTTTATTAGAATTTCACCTTTTTAACTGTTCTTTTTTAATAAAATTATAAAATCACAAATTATAAAGAACTATTATAGTCATGTATCCTTACTTATTTTTTTTAAATTTAGTAAAAATTTAAAAATAAATTTCTCTTATTTTTTTATTCTAAAATTTAAAATTATAAATATAAATATTAATATTTCAAAATTATATTTAAAATAATAAATAATAATAATTATGAATAATTTATAATATTTAAAATAAAAAAATTAACATTTATATATTAATTGGGATTAAATAACAGTAATTTTACAAACCTAAGAACTCAAATTAAAGTTTTTAAAAAATTAAAACAAATTTACAATACTTCTCTAATCATGAGAACCCAGATGCAATTTACCCTTAAAATTAAAATAATTTTTGAGTAACTATCTAGGGAAGTTCCTTTGACTCATGAAAAGCAGGTGTTAAATTTTGACTAAATTTTTTAGGGGCATTTAAATACATACCCCTTAAATCATCTTGAATTATATATTACACTCCTCATTTTTTAATTTTATAATTTAACCCCCTAAATCATCCAAAAATGAAAACTAGTAGAATACATATATTTGTAAATATATTTATAATATTTGTATATATATATTATTGGTAATAAACATCCAAATAATTATAAATCAGCAAAAAACATACTTTGAAAATCTTGAGAAAGACCTAAATATGTTATTTTTGGATGATTTAGGGGGTTAAGTTGTAAAATTAAAAAATAAAGGGTTTAATATGTAATTCAAGATGATTTAAGGGGTATGTATGTAATTCTCTCAATTTTTTAAATCTTATCTATTACATTAGAGAGTTTTATATGTAAATTGCATAGTTTCAGTTAATGATATTACACTTATGTCCTTGTTAATGTGTTTTTTTATTTTTTTTATTTTTTTTTTGATGGAAAATGTCCTAGTTAGGCTTTTTTGTTTGTAATATTTAATTTAATAAAATTAAAATTAAATTTAGATAGAGATATTTTTTATTGAAAGTTACGTATAATGTAAAATAAAATTAGTTATTATGTTACGATACGTGCAAAATGTAATATATGTTAGTTATTATTTTAGTAATGTGTGTAGAATATGAAATAAATTTAATTTTTAATATTAAATTAAAATAACTTAATTTTAAACTCTTAAACAAACAGGGCCTTAATGTTAAACTTTAATCTTGGTTAATTTTCATTGGTTTTCTATGAAAATGTTTCATTTATAATTATGTAGCTCCAAGAAATTGTATCTATAAATGCAGGAAAAAGTAATTAAAAAAATTATCTTGAGAATTTTTTGTATAGAAGTATGTCATCGTTTATTCGATAAATTATAGAAATTTTTACTAGTATGATAAAAAAAACTTCAATATTTACTTTTAGACACCTTAAAATTAAATATTACATAATACACTTATTTATTTTAATTTAACGATCAATACACTCTAGTTAAAACCTTTATATTTTATTTCAGTAAACTATATTTGAGTTATGTTTTAACTTAGGTAAAATTCATCAGAATAAAATCTAATCCTCGGTACATCTTATATCAAATCTAATTGTTCATCCAATTCCTCATTATTAAAATGAGAATCTAATAAAATATTCTATATAATTAACAGATTTAAATAGTTTTTAACATATAAGATTTGATTTAGATGCAAGGAGGGTTAGATTTTATTTTAATAAATCTTATTTAAGTTAAAATATAACTTAGGTATGATTTACTCAAATAAAATATAGAAATTTTTAAGTAGAGTATGTTGATTATAAAATTAAAATAAATGAATGTGTGTCATGTAATATTTAACTTTTGAGTGTTTAATAAATAAATATTAAAATTTTTGTATCATATGAGTAAAAACTCCTAAATTATAATGATATCTACAAGAGATGCTATGGGGATTTCTTTTGCCGAAGGTTAATTTAATTTTATTGCACAATCTATAAATAATTTAATTAAATAATTAAATTTATTTCAGTACTCAAATAATTCTTATTAATAAAATAATTTTATTTTAAATTATAATATTAAAATAAATTTTTCTCTTTTTACGTCAATAAAAGTTTACAATGTTTTAAAAAAGTAATATAACTCGTTTTCTATCAATGATCTCATACATTAAAATTAAGAGATAATTATCTACATATCATATAATTTAATTTTATTTATATCTTACTCATTCATTCTTAGTTAATTACGCTATGCACACTCAAAACATTATAAAATCTTATATACATGTATTTTAATTTATTTCTATTATAATGAGTAATCATAATTTTTCAATAGCCGAATTATAATTAAATTACAAAAAATTTGAGCCGTTCATCATATTATTTTAAGGTTATTTAAATATATTTTGAGTGAAAATCCTAAAACCTTATGTTCGCCGCAAAGGAAAAAGATATCCGCGATGTAAATTGATTTTAGGATAAATCAGCGCTTTAGTGTAGTATTGAGGAAGAGAAAAATATTATCATTAAAAGTAAAAATATAATTTTAATAATTTACTAACAGAATATTTTTTTTTCAAATAGATTTTGATTAAGTTTTAACTCAAATGTGTGTATGTAAAATTTTGTAATGTTTTGAGTGTGCATAATATAATTAAGAGAGAATTACATACATATCTCTTAAATTATCTTCAATTATATATTAAACTCCTTATTTTTTAATTTTACAACTTAACCCCTAAATCATCCAAAAATAACATATTTAGGTCTTTCTCAAGATTTTCAAAGTATATTTTTTGGTGATTTATAATTATTTGGATATTTATTACCAATAATATGTATATACAAATATTATAAATATATTTACAAATATATGTATTCTACTAGTTTTTATTTTTGGATGATTTAGGGGGTTAAGTTGTAAAATTAAAAAATGTGGGGTTTAATATGTAATTCAAGATAATTTAAGAGATATGTATGTAAATGTTTCTATAATTAATTAAAAATAGATGAGTAAAATATAAATAAAATTAAATTGTGTGGCAAGTAGTTAATTATTTTTAAAATTAATTAGAAATTGTGTGACATAAAACAAATATTAAATTTTTTGTTTATGCCGACGAGAAGCGCTGCCGCCGACCCCATCATTTCTTCTTCCCCATCGGCCATCAGGCATTGCATTTTCCTGCCGACAATGGCCGGAGATTGCCCAGCTTCATCCACCATATATTCTTAGCTCTCTCTTGTAAGGTTCTCAAAACTAAGATAAGTCTCTTATCAATCTAAAATTAATTGAAAGTTAAATTAAATTTTTTATTAAATTAAAATCAATGCAATTCAAATTAGTCGATTAATGAGCCGTTTTATAACTCAATTTTTATCAATCAAATTTTAAGCTAGTGTATGATTGAATTGGGGTAACTCAAAATCAGATAAAAATATATTTTGCTCCAGTTATTATTTATTTCATAATATGTTGATAGAAAATTATATTAGAATTTTTTTCATAATTTTTTTTTCAAACTCTATTGATTTTTGATTATTTTTTTTGTATTTATTTCTTACCATTAGCTGACTAATGGACAATTTAGTTGAATAGATGAAGACATTTATATATATATTTAA
The DNA here is from genome assembly GCA_002786265.1 of Apostasia shenzhenica. Taxonomy (NCBI): domain Eukaryota; kingdom Viridiplantae; phylum Streptophyta; class Magnoliopsida; order Asparagales; family Orchidaceae; genus Apostasia; species Apostasia shenzhenica. The sequence goes on from KZ451979.1 coordinate 3,111,913, forward strand.
AAGTTTCAATAAATAAGCTGGTACGGATACATATGAAATCTGTTACGATTGAGTTTATTAAACACATATTTAGTTTAGTTAGAATTGAGTTAGTTATTAATTCAAGTGAGTTAATTAGTTATGACTAGTCAAGCATATTTGACTAAGCCGATCAATTTAAATTTGAAAGTTATTTATTTTGATTTTAGGGGATGACGATTCTCAATCTGCCGCTGAGGCTAGGGCGCTACAGTGTTCAATTTATGTAAAAAGCAGTTGAGGCGTAAACCAAGAAACCAAGGCCCAAAAGTAAAAGTGATTTAATAAGAAATGAAACTGTTTGTAAACTTAATTTCAATATTAGTTGTATCTAAAATGATGTTAAGTGATGTGTATGGTTGTGCGATTTATATTTAAAGAATCATGATTTTTATGTTTATTTCTTATGTTCATCTGGACTTATAGTTTTGCCTATTGAGTCCGTTCTAACGAACTCTTGCATGGTTCATTGCAGGTATAGCACAGCTCAAGAGTAAAAGGAAGAGAAGCCAGAGAGAAAATAGATTAAAAATACTTGAGATTTAGTTAGAGATAAAAATTCCCCCACTTTTAAATTTTATCTATTAAAAATATACTTTGTTTGTCTAAAATACACATATATCAACTAAATCTCAGGTATTTTTAATCTAAATAGTAAATAAAACATCACTCAAATTCGATTACATATGAAATAAATCTATCCTTTAAGTCCAACTCCGTCAGAAAATCATTTTATTCCAATAGTTTTGATTCAATGGTTCATTAGCCCATTTAGCAGTCAAAATCATGGAAATATATAATTAAAGAAATTTCTAATAGACTTCATTATCTACAATATATTCAAATTTTAAGAGAAACAGATATGATTTGCCTACCTTATGAACCAAGTAAATTGATTCCCTCTCGTTGCTCTTTCAAACTCAGCAAACTAGCATGCATGTAAGCTCTTTTTCTCTCCTTCTTCCTTTTCTTCTCTGTTTTTCCCCAGCACTAACTGCTGTTTATTGGCTGAAGGGAGAAATTTTTGTGTGCACCGGTGCATGGTACACCAGGCCAATTAGCACACGATATAACCAGTTTTATTTACGTGTCGTGTACTAATTGGCCTGGTGTACCGTGCACCGGTGCACACAAAAATTTCTCGGCTGAAGGAGCCCGAAGGCAGACGAGGCGGAAGAAGTAGAGAGCAAAGCAAAGGATCCTTTAATTTCCTCTTAATCATCATTTTTTTTAATATTATTCTCCCTGCCACATGGCAGAGAGGAGAGGGGGGCGGTGGCAGCTGGCTGCTGCCCTTGGCAGCCAAGCTAAATGAATTCATTTTTTAGAGAAATTACCATTTAGTCTCTCTATTTTTTATATTCTTGTATATAGGTTCAAAGATCATTAATTTTCAGTCTAAATTTGTTTATTTTGAATCCAAATTAACTCTAACTTTTAAATTCACGTACCAATTGAATTTTGGGATGTTACAATAGTTAGCTAAAATGGAAGGGTTTTATTTAAAAATTAGATTTTATTATATTTAAAAATAAATTATTTTTAATTTCAACTTAACTTTATTCAGTCACACCTCGCCGAATTAAAGTTGTAGTATTTCTGATTTTTCTATTTATAGATTTGGAGTTTATACTACTTATAGACTTTATGAATAAAATTAAATTCTTTCCGATTTATGAAATTTGAATTGTAATTTATGGAATTAAATTGGTTTTAAATTACAGAAGGACATGGCTAGGGCCTTGTGTGAAAATTTCTAAACTCCTAATTTTTTTTTCTCCTTACACTTTCTAAACCCTAGCTACCGCCACCATCCCGCATCACAAACTTAGCTCGAATTGAACTTTTTCATTCATATTTTAAATTAGATCAAAATTGAATAAAATACTTTTAATTTAATCTTGAGCTAAAACCAAATAGCTTCAAATCTGATCATTAACAGTCCTAGAATCAGATTGGACAATCGGTGTATACATATAATGCATCTTTTTTATGACCCAATGTAGGTGATTATATAACTAAGGTGACGTTTACTTCAATATTATTAATATACAATAATAACAAACTAAGATTTGATCCCACTAAATAGGGTTAGTTACTGAAACTTTTATTTTTATTGTTCTCTATTAAATACGTATTCTTATTTAACTCTAAATATGTAAAGTTATTTTTTATATTTTTTGTTTGTTTATTTCTCTATTAAATAATGTATTCTTATTTATTGTTCTCTATTAAATACGTATTTTTCTTTTCTTTTACATAAACAAGATATAATAATTCAATTTTTCTTATTAAAATTTTACCACTATATGATTTATATGTACAAATTATTCAGGTCGACTATCTCTGAGCTTACCCTTAATTGAGATAACTCTATTATTCTTCTGAATATATTCATTTTTTATTTTATCTTTTAATATATATTTGCTCATTCACCTTAGCATACTTATTTTCATGACACTTTTTTAGTTATATGTTTATATTTTGCAAGTCAGTATTTAACACTATATAATACTGTTAGTATTACAATAATTCTATAAAGTTTACTCATAAGTCTTAGGGGGCGTTTGGTTCAATGTTATCTTGATGCTATGCTATGTTATCTAGAAAAAGCAATTATTTGGTTTAATGATATCTGTAAATAATCTTCTATAAGATTATAAAATTATTAGTCAAAAGATGACATCTAGATATCATGACTTCTAAATTACATAACATAACATCAAGATAACAACGAACCAAATGCCCCCTTAGTGAATTTTTCTATCACATAATATACTAGATATATTCTTTTACTTTATTCATCCTCCTTTAATTTTACTAATAACATTCCATTTATTTATCGTTATACTATATAATTGATCCAAAATATTTAAATTATTCAATTTTATTGATAACTTAATCATTAATTGTTATCTCTTTACTACAAGTACTTCTAACTATACTTTATATGTTTAATTTTTATCTACAAAGATGAAAAAAAATTATATTCTAATATATTTTTTATAATTCTAGTTTCATCTTAGCACTTTTTCTAATCTTATCAACGAGGAGAATATCAATTGCAAAAAGCATACACTAAAATACTTTTTCTTAAATGTATTCAATCAAAATTTTCATAAAAAGTCAAAAATATATAGATTTAAAGCTAAATCTTAGTGTAATATAACTTAAATAAAAAACTTTTTAATTAAATGCTGTTGTATCTAAACACATATAACAACATTTTTATATATACTCTGAATAACTTGAATATAAGGAGTGTAAAACTCTTTTTTTCTTTCTAAAACTCTCCAAAGTACCTCTTATAATTTTTTTCTAAATTAATAAAAATTAAATATAAATATTCATTTTTCTTTCTAAATATTTTCATTAAATCTCTCAATAAATGAATAGCTTTCACAGAAAAATTTTCTGATATAAAAAATTAATTATATAATACTCTAGTATTATGATATAATTTTGTATATTACTTTTATCCTTATAAATAAAAATCATATATTTTTTCTATTCATTTAGTATCTTTCTAGTTTTTAAAATTATATTAAATAACTCAGTGAGATAAGAAACTCAAGCATTTTTAAATATCTTTTAGAATGTCATCTAATTCTACTAATTTTTTATATTTTATCTTCTTTAAAATTTTCATAACTTTAGTTTTACTTATTCTTCAGATGTATGAATAATTTTTATTTTTTTTAATATTAAAATCAGTCAAATCAATTATATTATTATAACCGTCATTATAAAGATTTTCAAAGTAACTCGTCCATCAACGTTGAATGCATTCACCTTTAAAAAATACTTTTGATCATCATCTATAATACATTTTACTCTAGTTAAGTTCTTAATTTTCTTATTTTTTGGTATTTAATTTTCTATAAAGATCATTAAAAGTCACTTCTTTTGCATTTCACATTGCTTTTGTGGTTTTTTATTGAATAATTTAATATTTCTCAAAATTTTCTTTATTTTTGTACTTATATCAGTATTTATAATAATTTTTTTCTTTAATTCTTTCTTATATTTTTTCTTTTCACTACCAAATATATTTATTGTTTAGAGCTTTTTCTATAGATTCCCCAAAACAATCTTTGCAATCTTATCAATGCTGTTAACAACTTTCAACCATATAAGATCTGCTTTTTTTCTTCAATATCTAATTTTTTATATTTTAGAACCCTCTTTTTTAAAATATTTTTATTCTTATTTTATAGATTTCATTATTAAATTCAAGAGCATTATTTTAATTTATTGTTCATTCTCTAGCTTTTTATCTTAAAATTTATAATCATTAATTGATATTGAGTGATCAAGCATTCACTTCGAATGATTCTACAGTCTTTACAATCTAATTGATCTCATTTTTTTATAAGAAAATTCTATCTGTATTCTTAAAAACCTATTTTTGTAAGTGATAATATGTTCATCTCTTTTCTTAAATAAAGTATTAACAATCAAATAATTATAAGCTAAAAAAAATCTAAAATAGTTTTACTTTTCTCATTAGTCTCACCAAAATTATATTCATTGTAAATTTTATTAGATTTCTCAATAATACTTCTAACATATCCATTTAAATCTCCTTTGATAAATATTCTCTTCTCTTGAGAATTTTTTATCTTCAAAATTTTTCTTTTATATTCACATTTAAACCTGTTTAGGGCCTATATACTTATAATGTTAATAGTCATTTCATTGATAATAATTTTTAAAGTTTTAATTTTATCTTTATTTCTCTTGACTTTTACTACATGATTCTTTAAATTCTAATCAAGAATTATACTCATTTTTTTCTTAGTTTTATTTTTATCAGAGTATCAATGTTTGAAATCGAACCTATCAATTTCTTTGACTTTTTTTCACTCATTTCAATTCCTAAAAACATATAGTATTAATCCTTTTATATACTATAATATCCACTAACTTTTTTAACCTACATATTAAGGTGCCTATATTCTAAGCCTCTAATCATATTCTAATATTTTAGATTAGCTTCTTTACTCGCATCTTTTTATGATGTGAGAATTATTAATTACTTTCACTACACTCAAGAGAGCCTATTCAATAACTCTTGCATATTTTTTTATTATATTCAAGCAATACAATGTGTCACTTTTAGGGAATGCTCTAGTTTAAAAAATGCATATCATATTTGTACAATAGCTTTTATGTTGACAGTCGATTACTTAATGCAATCTTCCGCATTTCTTATCTGGAATTTAGGAATCGACAACAATTCATTCAATATTATCTATATATTAATATTATTTATATATTAGTTTTATTTAGATGTTCATTTCATTTCTAAATTATTGTTTGTTTAGTTTAATATTGTTATTATATTAAAACGTGACAATAAAAAATCTATCCAACTTCATCTCTTTTGTTCAAATTAGAGTAATATTTAGACGTTATTTAATTATGAGTGATATCTAAATATTATTTTAAACTAACAATCATGTTACTTTTTACAATATATCTAAATATACCATCAAGATAAATAATTAATTTCTGATCAAAATAATATAATTTAACATTACAATAACATCCAATCAATACTAACAAAAATAAATCTCATCATATTTAGGGCCACTTTTGAAAACTATAACAAAAATTATATTTCCTCACTTGGGCTTGTTGTTGAATTCATATATTATTGTTATTGATAAAAGACATACAATCACATCATGCATTTCCATATTACAAAAAAAAAAATTGTGAAAAAATACTGAATATATTACCTATTGACGATGAAAATCAATTTCGAAGGAGTTCAAAGAAGAATGAGATTGCTATTGTTATTGCAAAAGTGTTAGTGATAATAGAAAATGAGAAATGATATATATGAGATAAATGAAGGAAACAATGATTTAAGGTGGTCCGCAAAATCTTCCTATATCCATCGATTAACTCAGCCAAAATATTTTACTAATAAAAAAAGCTTGCCAAGGGCGAGTTACAAAGTATTTTTTTCTTGACCTTTGAGTTACCCTAGTCTCTTTTACTCTCATGCTCATTTCAAGTGATGAACGGGGATTTTTATAAACATTATTGATACTAGTTGATCAGAGCAAGTAGAATATTTGTCTACAACTATTATAGGTATTGTGGCGCTTATAAATGGAGAAGTAGTTTACTAGTTAGTTTGGAAACTTATAAGATGCCTCCTTGTGCCCTTTTTAAATACAGACTACAACAAATGTAATGATGATAAAGATATATCTTCTATTAGAGATATACAATAATTTGCCAGGAGAGAGTGGAGCTTATGGGATAGTGGAGCAGGAGCGAATAAATTAACTTACATTGCTTGCATCTAAATGAGAGGGACATTTATTACTCATGAAGGTCAATATTAAAATCGTACCTTTAAAGAACGGGTACTAGGAGCCTACTACGAGTAACAGGAGAATCCTCCACTTAGTGAAGTATAGACCCTCGAGGGTTAACGATCTCAGCTCTTGTAGCTTGCTGATTCAGTCTTCAACATGAGAGATACATGAAAGGTTTTGATTAGGCACTCGAATTTTTTAATAAATATTACTTTTTACCATTAATTTATTTCTAATTGAGTTAGGCTAGAGTTTGAAAAAGTTAATCGAGTAGATTTAAATTTAGTTGAATTGAAACTCGACCCATTGACCCGTTTTGATATGCCACTTGGATTTGGGCCCCGAACTATCCTCAAAATCCTTGTGGAGGATTCTGAAGCGCCACGTATTAGGCTGAAATCACAGCCTCAAATCTCCTCCTCCAATGAAATCAAAGATCCAGATTTCGCTAAGATAAACGGCAGCAATCCTCTTCCCTTTCTTCCTCATTTTAAATACTCGCCGCAGCTCAGCCTCCATATTCCAATCTGTGCATCAAAAACAAAACTCTCTCCTGCAAGCACTATGGCCGCCGCCGGAGCCACCATGGCCCTCTCCTCCCCCACCCTCGCCGGCAAGCCCGTCAAGCTATCCCCCTCCTCGGCCGCCGCCGCCGTATTCGGCGAAGGCCGCGTCAGCATGCGGGGCCGCACCTCCGGCAGGCCCAGGCCCCCCTCCGGCAGCCCCTGGTACGGCCCCGACCGCGTGAAGTACCTCGGCCCCTTCTCCGGCGAACCCCCTTCCTACCTCACCGGCGAGTTCCCCGGCGACTACGGCTGGGACACCGCCGGCCTCTCCGCCGACCCCGAGACCTTCGCCAAGAACCGGGAGCTGGAGGTCATCCACTCCCGCTGGGCGATGCTCGGCGCGCTCGGCTGCGTCACCCCTGAGCTTCTTTCCCGCAACGGCGTCAAGTTCGGGGAGGCGATCTGGTTCAAGGCCGGATCTCAGATCTTCAAGGAGGGCGGGCTCGACTACCTCGGGAACCCCAGCCTCATCCACGCACAGAGCATCCTCGCCATCTGGGCCACGCAGGTCGTCCTCATGGGCGCCGTCGAGGGCTACCGGATCGCCGGCGGCCCGCTTGGGGAGGTCACCGATCCCATCTACCCCGGCGGGAGCTTCGACCCGCTCGGGCTGGCCGACGACCCTGAGGCGTTCGCCGAGCTGAAGGTGAAGGAGCTGAAGAACGGGAGGCTAGCGATGTTCTCCATGTTCGGCTTCTTCGTTCAGGCGATCGTCACCGGAAAAGGTCCGATCGAAAACCTCGCCGACCACCTCGCCGATCCGGTCAACAACAACGCCTGGGCTTACGCCACCAACTTCGTCCCCGGCAAGTGACTAACTGGAACATGTATTCGGTCCGGTCCGGTCCAGTCTGATCCGGTTCAGTTTGGTTCGAGTCTGTAATTTGGTTCGCGATGAAATTAAATTATTGTGCTTGCTAAATTAATGCAATGTCATTTTCATTATTCACTAGTATTGTACCCGTGCAGTAACCAGACGAAATTATTCTCAAATTTTTTGTGAGCTATTGTCTATTATTAGATGGTACTGATGGTGAACAAATAGGATTTTCATGTCATCAGATCTTTTCATATTGTTCGGATATTATGTTAATATAGAATATTATGCATGAAATTATCCGTTTATTTTATTAATTTTTAAAATTTTATATATTTTTTATTTAAATTAATAAAATAAATGAATAATTACGTACATAATAATATATATTACCATAATTACTTATATCACACTTATTTTTAAACATATATATCAATATTTTATATATAAATATTTTATAATAAAAATATAAAAATATTAGTGAAATTATAATAAATAAACTGTTAATATGTTAACATATATAAAATAAATTAATCAATTGGAGAAAGAGAGTGGAGAGAGGAGAAATGGTGGGCGCCAAGTAGACCTGGGCATCTTTCGGGCTCGGGCCGGGCTCGGGTCGGGTCAACTCGGGCCGGGTCACCTATTGAGTATGTTAAATCACACTTATACATATACATTCGGGTCAATTTACGTGACCAAGCCCAACATGGCCTCGGGCCGGGTCGGGCCGGGTCGACCCGAATGGTAAACTCTTCTCAAAGTAAAAAAATTATTATGCTTTTCTTTATAACCAGCTTTAACTCAAAAAATCCTAAATATCAATATTACTATATAATTTGAATTTTGAAATAATATAAACATTTAAGCATCATATAAAATACCATATAAAAATTTAGCTTTTGTAATTTTATTACAACTCTACAACATAAAATCATAATTATAAAATTATAAGTTAGCTTTATTGCCGGGCCGGGTCGGGTCGGGGCCCCGATGATCATGCCCAAGCCCGATCATGAAAATGATCGGGTCGGGCCGGGCCGGGTTAAAAGAATAATATGAAAATTTTATCACAACCCAAGCCCTAAATTTTTCGGGTCGGGTCGGATCGGATCGGACGGGTCCCCAGGCCCGTGCCCAGGTCTAGCGCCAAGAGAGAGAAAGCAGAGAACTCATTTTATTTTTTATAAATATTATTATTTATGTTTTTGCCATTAACAATGGCCGCCGTGCACCCCTTTCTCTTTTCTCCCTCCACTCTCCCTCCTTTCTCTCCCTTGAGCAGCCCCACCCACCCGCTTCGCTTTTCTCTCTTCTCTTCCTCTCCAACTGCCCATCTCTCTCCTCTCTGTTCTCTCTCTCTCCTCTTACTCTCCAACTGCCCATCTCTCTCCTTTCTCTCTTTATTACATATATGTATATATATACTATTTAATATGTAATTAAATTAAGATTTAATATGTAATTAAATCTTAATTTAATAATAATTATTATAGTTTAATAATAATAATATCCTTAATAATTATTAATTCTAAATATTAATTTTGTTTTATTAATTTTTAAATTTTTTTATTAATATTTTATATTTTTAAAATTCAAAATTAAATTTTAAAATTCAAAATTAAATTTGAAATTCACCAGTCTCTCTCTCTCCTCTCTCCTCTCTCCTCTCTCTCTCCCCCAACCGCCCATCCATCTCTCTCCTTTCTCTCTCTCTTCATCTAACCGCATCATCTCTATTACATATATATTATTTAATATGTAATTAAATTGAACTTACATATTATTTAATTTAATATAATTATTATAATTTAATAATAATATAGACACATAGTTAATAATTATTAATTCTAAAAATTAATTTTATTTTATTAATTTTTCAAATTTTATTTTTATTAATATTGTAAATTTTTAATTTTTAAATTTAAAATTCAGTCTCATCTCTCTCTTCTCTCTCTCCCCAACCGGCAACCGCCAATCTCTCTCTTTCCTCTCTCTCCTCTCTCTCTAATCGCCCATCTCTCACCTTTTTCTCTTTCTATCCAGCTGCATCATCTCTCTCTTACATATATATATATAAATAAAATTTAATATGTAATTAAATTTAAATTACATATTATTAAATTTAGAGAGATAAATATAGAGAGATGGGGCGGCAGAGAGAGAGAGGAGAGAGGAGAAACGATGGGCGGCAGAAGAGAGAAAGCAGAGAAAGAGGAGAGAGAGGAGAAATGGCAGAGAGAGAGGAGAAACGACATAGAGAAAGAGGAGAGAGAAGAGGCAGAGGGAGGAGAGAGAGCACAGAGAAAAGCGACAGAGGAGGACAGAGAGGGAGGCAATGGCAAACTTATAATTTACAAGAAGGCTAAAAACGAAAATCCTAATTGTTCACCACCGATATATTAAATATAGAGAGATAAGTATAGAGAGATGGGGCGGCACAAAGAGAGAGGAGAGAGGAGAAACGGTGGGTGGTTGGAGAGAGAAAGCAGAGAGAGGAGAGAGGAGAAACGGGAGAGAGAGGGGAGAGAAGCGACAGAGGGAGGAGAGAGAGCACAAAGAGAAGCAACAGAGGAGGAGAGAGAGGGAGGCAGTAGCAAACTTGTAATTTACAAAAAAAGACTAAAAATGAAAATTATATTTGTTCACTATCGGTGTCATCTTTAATAAAGCTATATAGATGCTCGTACAAAAGTCACATAATCAAATCAAAAAATAATTAATATATATTAACGAATTAGAACAAATCTTACCTATTCGTATTGCCCGTATCCAAAAAATAATTAATATATATTATCTGATATGATTCAGTATCAAAATTAGTTTAATAACGACTCAATCTATGCTTGTGGTATTTACTACTTTATGATACTAATAAATTAATAGCATTAACAAATTTGTCATTATAAATATTTGATATTATTTTAATAAACATTATTATTGGCTTAATTAGTTTGATTTTATCTGTTTGACTACGAAGAGACAATAAATTAGTTCTTAATTCTGCTAAATTTTTACAAAATTTACATAATACGACTAGACGTTTATTGTATATATTTTGTAGCAAATAACTTCTAACTCGTATTACTAGTCATTATCTTATCTTATAGTTAATAAACTATTCATATAAAAATTCAAAATATCACAATTTGAGTTTATGGTTTGAAATTGAAATTATTTTTTGCTCATTTTCACAAAATATAATAATTATAAGTAATTTGATAAAAATATTTAAATGAATATAATTGGTGTTGATATGGATAACAAATATCTATAACTTGACCATTTCGATTAAATCTCCATATCGGTTCTATTAGATGCCGGTCAGAGATTAAATATTTTTGTTTCGAGACGAGCCAATACCGACTTAAAATCGAATCGATCGCATTTCGATCGACTCGAAATCAACTTAAAGTCGATTGGGTTCGACTTCGAGCCGGCTCCAGTCGATTCCAATCGACTTCAAGCTGATTTCGAATCAAATCTTAATTTTTTTTTAGCTGATCTCGATCCAGGTAAGCTCGACTAGATCCAGCTCGAAATCCGCTCAGTTTATAATATATATATTATATTTAACATATATTATATACATATATTATATATATTGTAATATAAATGTATTTCAATTCGAGTCGATTTCGAGCTGGATCAAGCCGTACCTACCCTGGCTCAAAATAATTACCGAGCCAAACTTTTGGCTCGTTAGTCGGCTCAATTAGGTAGACTTAAATTGCCTTCGATCTAAAATTGATTCGATTTTCGATTAATTTTTGATCTCTGATCCTTATTAATACCCTTGTCTATAACTTGATCGTTTCATTAAATCTCCATATCGCTTCTATTAGGTGTGGGCCAGAGATTATTTGCAGTTCCCTCTAATGTCAATCAACAAAAGAGAACGAAAGTCAATAATTTATATTTATAGTATCATTAACATTTATTAAGAATTTTAATTAGAAAAATATTGAAATTCATATAGTGTCATGTAAATAAAAAAAATTAGAAAAAAATATTTACATACATAATCCTTAATTTATCTTTAATTTCATATTAAATTCTTCACTTTTTTACTCTTCAACTTAACCATACAAATCTTCTAAAAAAATTTAATAGCACGCATATATTCAAAAATATATTTAAAAATTGAGAGAATTACATACATATCCTTCAAATCATCTTGAAGTACATATTAAACCCTTCATTTTTTAATTTTACAACTTAACCCCCTAAATCATCTAAAAATAACATATTTAGGTTTTTTTCAAGATTTTTAAAGGATGTTTTTAGCTGATTTATAATTATTTGGATGTTTATTACCAATAAAATATATATACAAATATTATAAATATATTTGTAAAAACATGTATTCTACTAGTTTTTATTTTTGGATGATTCAGGGGGTTAAATTGTAAAATTAAAAAATGAGGAATTTAATATGTATTTCAAGATGATTTAAAAGATATGTATGTAAATGCCCCTTAAAAAATTTTATATATACACATTATTAGTATTAAATATCTAAATAATTATAATTAGCGATTTTTTTTTTAAATACCTAAATATATTATATTTAGAAAATTTTTGAGTTTAACTTATAAAATAAAAGAATAAAAAGTTTAATATGTTATTAAAGAAAAATTGAGAAATATGTATATAAATTTCTAAAATACATATATGTAAATCTAACTAGTATACGCTATTCTAACTTAAACAAAAATTTTCATATTATCAAATGTAAGCTTAGCTTTAGAACATTTTCTTTCTCTTATTTTATGGATTTTTAAGCCCATGATACAGCTTGTTAAGCTCATGATATTAATTTTCAGTCATTCTCATTTGACATTTTTGATTATTTAACTCTTAAAATTGTTTCGCTCCTTACTCCTGTGTAATATTTTTGGATCGAAAATCATCTTGTAAGTGACTTGTAACTAGGCCTGTAAATGGGTCGGATCTTGATCCGATCCGATCCGTGATCCGAACCGATTATCTTATGAAACGAAATAAATTTTTGACTCACACAATTATTCCGAAAAACCGACCCGCTCCGTTTAAGTATTACCGGGTCGGATCCGGGTTGATGTTGATCCGACTCGAAAAAAATCCGATCCAGAATTTATAAGTGTGAAATTATTTTACGTATTTATATATTTGTTAATTATTATTTTAATTTATGAAGGTTTTGAAATGCGACTGAGACCTATAATTATTAAAGAGGCCATTGCAAATTATTTTAAGTGCAGTAACCAGGAAGTGCTTGCATTGTGAAATGAGATAAATAGCTACAAATAGTTTTTACCGTTAAGATAAAATATTTAATGTTAGCTTTAACAGAACTGCGCTTTATTTTTTGTGTAATATTTTCATTCAATTATTGGTTCTATGTTTTGTAATATTATAATATAATGCTGATGTTAGTGATATGATTTTTAAATATTTATATATGATCCTTATATTTTCTACTATAATGAATTTATATTATAAATTTTAGTGATCAAAATTTTATTTAAAAATATAAGAATATATATACAACTAATAGTTGTAATCATTGAAAAAATACTGTTAATTTATGTAAAAAAAATTCCGGGTCGACCCGAAATTCGATCCGAAAATTCGAACCGTGGCGGGTCATGGAACGGATCTGGGTTGACCTCGATCCGATCCGATTTTTAATCCGATCCGGATATATTGGAATCGGATCCGGGTTGGGGTCAACTTGATCCAGATCCGATCCATTGACAGACCTACTTGTAACTTCATCGTTTATTTTTTATTTTATTAAGGTAGCTATTAAAAAAGAAATTGGAGCCCAGTTATTAAGCTGCGTGAAAGATGGAAAAGTTTTTTAAATTTATATTTATATTCATTATATGGACATGTAGTCAATTTAAATCCAGGTTTCTATTAAAAAAAAAGAATGTTTTTTTAAAAGAATTATTTTTACGTTTAAAAAAATTCAAAATGAATCATTTTTAACAAATAAGTGTCTACCGGATTAGAATGTTATCGGGTTGTGTCAGTTGTTTACCCGGATCTCATCCAATAATGTGTAAGCTGGGTCAGTACTTTGGGTATCGAGAGTCGGGTCGGATTGGATGACCCGACAGGTTTTCGGGCCTTAAATTACTGACCGGCCAGTCAAACGCGGATTTCCTTAGCGGTTACGGTCATACCAATGGTCCAAATAGCCCACAGGCCCACAACATAAAATTAGTATTAAAGCACTTATGGCCCATAATTCACCATATTAAATAGCTAACCACAACGCCTCGCCTATCTATATTTTTGGGTAAATTATATGCACGTGGCTGAGGTTGATCACACTTCTCATAATGGTCCATTGAACTATTTCATTTTGATCCTTTAGTTTATTTCGCTTTCAATGATTTACAAAATATCTAAAATACCCCCAATGTATCTTTATGTTCGCATATTGCATCCTCGTTAGAGCTAGGCCTGTCAATGGATCGAATCATGACCCGATCCGATCTCCGATCCGATTAAACCCTCAAATGAATTTTTTTTTGACCCGTCAATCCGCCCTGTTTACTGACCTGATCCATTTACAAATAAATGGATCGGATATGGATCACCATTGACCCGACCCATTTAAAATCTGATCCGTTTATGTAATCTACTTTGTAGTTCATACAGGATTATATTGTGGCTAATAATCTTTTTGTTGGAAGTCTCAAGTAAAGAGCGTCACTATAATTAATTAATAAAAGATTATTACATATTATATTAATAGATTATAGTTTATAATGCTCAGTTTATATTTCACAATATATATGTATATATATATTACAAATACTGATTTTTATATTAAAATATTTAATTAATTTATAAAAATATAATATTTTTTTTCTTATTTTATTTCTAATAAATTTAACATTATTTTAAATTTGATTATGAAAATTACTTAAAAATAACTACTTTTATTGTAAATGGATTAAATCCGAAAACCCGAGTTCCAAACCGATCTGATTCCGACCCGAAAGGATATGGATCGACCATGACCCGATCCGATGTATAACCCGATCCGATATATATGAATTTGGGTCCGGGTCAGAGTAAACTCGACCCGAATCCGATCCGTTGACAGGCCTAGTTAGAGCACTTAACAAGTTTAAGGACCCACATAAAAGGTTTTTTAGCCCAGAAGAGAATCTATAAAAAAAATACAGATATAACCCTAAACCTTTTATGTTTTTCCTTTTTTAACCCTCCACCGTCATCGTCATCCTCCGGCGACGCCTCTACGCTCAGCTGAAGCGTCGCTCCTTGTGGACCAAGGTCGCAGAATAGCAATCCTTCGGCTTCACTCTTTTCCCTCCGCCGCTTGCTGACAAAGCTTGGGCAAAAGTAGCCGTTGGACTTGCGTTTCGAATTTCTCTTTAAATTCCCACTCTCCCTTCTCCCTTCCCATCCATTCCATCATACTTCTGAAAAATGGCAAGATCAGCTGAAGCTCCCTCCTGTTTTCTGTTTTCCATCTCTCTCTTCCTCCTCCTCCTCTCGCCCAACTTAGGTTAATCCCTACATCGCTGCATCTCATGAATTTGATTCTGTCGATCATACGAAGCTCTCTTTTCACTTCATTCTTTCTCTCTGTTTGCAGGAAGAGTTCATGGCTCCGGGCAGGAACAGGTAAAAACAGAAGCTTTTCTGCTCGAAACAGAGTGAAATCATCAAAACCTTCGAAACATTAAAATTTTCGTGCGATCGGTTGCAGAAAACTTGGTGCGTCGCGAAGCCATCGTCGGACGATTCTGCTCTTGAGAACAACATCAACTTCGCTTGCTCTCAGGTGGACTGCAGCATTCTGCAGAGTGGATACCCCTGCTTTAACCCAGATAAACTCATCTCCCATGCCTCCGTCGCCATGAATCTCTACTACCAAGCCAAGGGGAGGAATTACTGGAACTGCTACTTTAGCGACTCCGCCCTGACAGTGACAACCGACCCGAGTGAGTGTTAATGATTCAGAAGTCTTTATATTGAACATGCTCGACTGAACGTGAGCAGGCTCTGCTAATTTTGATTAACCCACAATCATCCCATTAATCCCATCATGAGCCAAAGAACGAAAAGTTTAGGCACAAATACTGAAACCAAATGTGCTTCGAGCTGTTACTGATTTACTAAATTTGTTTCTGGCAGGTTATGGCTCTTGCGCTTATGCTTGATGTTCGATAGAGAAGAACAGAGCTGGAAGTTCTTGAAAATTTAGAATTTCGATCTTCGATGATTTAGAATTTAGCAATTAATGATAAACTGGATGCTGTTCCTAGTTTGGTTTCATCTATGAAGGATTTATAGTTGACTATAGAAATAACTTTTGTTCCCTCTTTGATGTTTTAGATCAAAAAAAAACAAAAACAGATCTTGGTTCTTCTACAGTAAGAAAAAAAAAATTGAGATTTTTACTCGTATGACACAAAAAACTTCAATATTTACTTATTAGACACCCTAAAGTTAAATATTACATGACACGCACTTATTTATTTTAATTTTACAACCAACACACCCTAGTTAAAAAATCCTTACATTTTATTTAAGTAAACTATACTTAACTTATGTTTTAACTTAAATAAGGTTCATAGGAATAAAATCTAACCTTTTTTATATCTTAAATTAAATCTAATCGTTAAGATAGCATCTAACAATTAGATTTAAAATATTCTACATAAATAATAAATTTAAATATTTTTTAACATGTAAAATTTAAGTTAAGATGCACCGAGAGTTAGATTTTATTCCTATGAATTTTATTTAAGTTAAAACATAACTGAAGTATGGTTTACTTAAATAAAATGTAAAGATTTTTTAACTAGGGTGTGTTGGTTGTAAAATTAAAATAAATAAGTGTGTGTCATGTAATATTTAACTTTAGAGTGTCTAATAAGTAAATATTGAAATTTTTTGTGTCATACAGGTAAAAATCTCAAAATAATAATCTTGCCTGTTCGATTTTTGCTATCTTGTTTAAAACTTTAGTTGGAATATTAATTTGTCAAACTTGAATACAATTTGGTAAATATATTCAGTGGTCAAAGTATATAATTCTAACCCACCAATTGAAGCACTATTTCAAAGATATTTTCATTAGCTTTTGGACAATACTAACTATATATGTGCACGCGGAGATTCACGCACATATATCAAGTCCGACGTACAAAATGTTGGAGTGTCCCCTCCATATAAGGAGGATTGAGGAATGAGGAGAGGAAGAAGTCGAGAAGGCTCATTAAAAAGCTTCTCAACTTATATACTAGAGATGTTTTTTTGAGTGCTAATAAAAGAAAAAGATGATTTTTTGAGGAGATGAATCTTCATCGAGGACACGTATGAACATGCTAAAACATCTACTAAGAGAAATCTTGACTAAGATTTGAACCCGAAGAAAGCGATCTTTGAAAAGATTTATCTGAATATATGATTTCGAGAAGACATCTCCTCAAAGAATTGAATTGGCATTCTAAAAATCTCAAATAATTATGGAGCAGAGTCGGTAATATTAGTACAGTACTAAACTTATCACCAGGAAGTGCCTTCATCCTAATAGTGATGTATTAACGCGAACGATAATATTTTCTTGTTATAGAAAGGAAGAGAGGTTTGACATTGAGTACTGTAATAGTGTTTGCTAAGTGAGATACTGCTGAAGCGAAACTACTGGTCCGCAAAAAACAGCTAAAGATACCTTTAACAAGGCATTTAAATGCAACAAAAAGATTAATGGTACAACATGTGGGGGAGATAGAATTACATTACAATATAAAGTAATCTCTGTCAAGACCTCCGCAATAATGTTTTGGTGAATCATATATGAGTATGAAATTACATTTTTCTTAAAATTTGTGCAATTATTGTTATCAAAATAGTTTTTAATTATGTGTAAGAATATGATCCAATTGTAGATTGTATTCTTACATAAAATGGCTACTATATACTATTATATTCGTGGTGCAAGCATAAGTGACCAAATCTGCTACATGGCCCATTTAAAAAAGGCTATCATTGACTATGTTTTATTATTATATATTTGTTGGATTGTATAATTACATAATTTTGTGCTAACACTTTTTTTTTTAAAATCTACATTAACTTCTACACAAAGATTGCTACTTCTGCACTTTAGTAGTAAGCTACATAACGTGCACCAAAAAATCACATGCTTAACATACTATTTTTGGCCAAATCACTACAACAAAGATGACCTAATTAAAAGTCGAACGACATTTCGGAGAAATAAAATTTATCAACAGCTAAATTCTAAAATTCCAAATGTCTAAGTCGATGCTACAAGAAGACTGGCATTTAGCACATTTTGGGACGGGCATTTATCAAAACATACTCTATAAAAGGGTCAACTTGACCCTCCAACCCACCCATTTATTAATCGAATCGAATTCAGGTTATGAATTTTGACTCATTTTATAAATAGGTCGAGTTTGGTTTGAGGCCATTTGAATTGGGCTAGATTCGAGTTCGACTCATACCCGACCCGCCAACCCATTTTACTACCCTAGTTAGTGTATTTGGGGTGGTTCGACGGTACAAAAAATAATATTTGTTTGAAAGTTTAATTAGAATAGAACTCAGATTGACTCATTGAAGCCCACCATGATCATGATCTGATTTATTGATAACATTATTATTTAAATATATCATAAAATTCAATAATTGGTTTCACTTAATAATATGAAATAATATAATAATATTATTGAATTAAACAACTCCTAAATAAATCAATCAATGAATAAATACCTTCTAATAAGTATGTTGCCAACAAAATTTACAAAACTGAGTTGAAAGCTACTGAGTCACTGACTCAAAAAAAGTTGACAAACTCATCTTCTTATTTAAAGAAATTGTAGCAGTAGGGATGATTGATTGATCATATAAACTGAATATAAAGAGTAATTTTACCGACTTAAACCTAAATAAGAATTTATTAATCAATAAAGCACAGTAAAAACAAAGAATTTATATGGCCGACCCCATCTAATATTACTAAAGCTTTGGTTGATGTTGTTGTTGCAATATTAAGAATTTGAAAGCAAAATAAATCAAGAGGATATCAATGGCTGACACATTATTTTCTAAAAAATCAGAAACAAGCTGAATTTCTCATTAAACAAAGCCTACAAAAGAGCCAGAGACAATGCTAAGCAAGCAAAAGAGGGCATCCCACTACTGGGAAGAGAAGGCAAAAGGCATGGGTATTATTAATGAAAGATTGAACATCATGCTTCTCATGGATATCAACTAGCATGGTGATGACCAAAAGTTTGAATTGCAATTGATCAAAGTGAAAGAAATCACTGTACACCAATTCTAGGCTCACGAAACTCGATCCTTTTGTCAGTTGACAGCATCAATGACCGCTCCATCTTCCTTACATCCGAGGAACAATTCGAGGATTTGCTGAATCAGTCATGCCTGAACCGCCACCGTTTCAGCTTTGTTATTGTGATCAACAGAACTCGAAGCATCCTTTGTGGAAATATCGACGTTCTCGGTGCTGGCATGGCTTCTACGGTTTCGCCGTTCCTTATTCAAAAAAAAAAAAAAAAAAAGACGAGAGATTTCACCAAGTTGAATTGTTGAGTCAACAAAGTAACCGAGATAAATGTTCTACTACCTCACGGAATGGATAGTCTTCTGCTTCAAGAAGTCTAACAACATGACCCATCTTGGGTCGCTTCTCTGAGTCAGGATCAACACACTTAAGAGCAGCAAGAAGAGCCAGTTTAAGAGCTTTAGATGAAGGTTTGGCCTCCAGGCTAGGGTCAACAACTTCTTCAGATCTCCTACTTCCTACCATGAACTTGATCCATTCCACAAGATTTACCTAAACATGTGCAATCAACCAAAGCTTCCAGTTTATTATACCATGAAAAGAAAGAGAGAAGGGCCCATCAAAGTCTACAGAATCCTAGATTCTGAACTGAGGAGCACCACATTATGAAGATTATCCTTGGAAGAGAAATGACACTAAACTGACAGCACAAAATCAAAAACCTGCTAAAACATTAAAATGCAGAAAATTTCAACAATCCTAACAAAGAAAAAAGAAAATTACCATACTGCTCACATAAAAAAAAACATCAAGAAATTAAAGGTTATTTTGCTTATAAGCATATATGCCTCATCTGCATTTAGTCAGAGAACTAAAACGGAGGCATATTGAGTTCACCTACACCACAAACTAAGGGCAATGATACCTCATTTGCAGGTCGACCATAATCCACAGGATCTCTTCCAGTCACGGCTTCTAAAAGTAGCACTCCAAAACTATACACATCACTCTTCTCATTCAGCAGCCCAGTATTGGCATATTCAGGGGCCACATAACTGAATTTACAGAAAAATCAATCAAGGTGTTAGGTACAATGAAGAGAGAACATTGAGAAGCATGACATGATCACTTACCCAAATGTTCCCATTACTCTAGTTGTTACGTGGCTTTTCCCAGAACCCAAGAGCTTGGCAAGTCCAAAATCAGAAACCTTTCCATTAAACTCGCTATCTATCAAAATGTTGCTTGACTTTATATCTCGATGCACAACCTTTGGTTCTATACCTTCATGTAAATACGCAAGTCTGCAGACCATTTAATCGATCAGTTCAGTCGTTCAAATGATCTTCATGAAAGTCACGCTGGTGAGGAAAAAGATATCATTCGATACTCACGCTTTTGCAGTGCCTACGAGGACCTTCATGCGGTATTCCCAGCTGAGAACTCCATGCTGACGCAAGGCACCGTGAAGCCATTGCTCTAAGTTACCATTGTTCACATACTCATACACAAGTATCCTACGTGACAACATTTATAACGTTATAAACCAACAGGAATAACATCAATTTGACAAAACACTGAAGAGTCTATCCTAGATCCCTTCTGCTTAGATGTATTAAGAACAGAATAGAAGCTCAAAATTAAGTGAAATGCCGAATTATGCCACTTTAACACAATTTGCTTCAGTAAATCGTCAAATTTGAAGCACAATATTATTTGGGTAAAGCACCATTAATTTGAGCAAATGTCCTTCAAGAGACTTGGTACAGCAATATATCCTTCAAGAGGAAAGGAAGGCTAAAGAATACATGGCAAGAAACTGTAAAGAATGAGCTTACATACTTGGAATTAAATGATAATTTGTTATTTGATAGAGTGCAATGAAAATAAAGAACTCATGTAGCCGACCCTGCCTAGTAGAATAAAAGGCTTGATGATTATTGTTGTTGTTGTTGTCCTTCAGGAGATAGAATCAATTGCAAAAGGTAATTAAGAGTACCCAGGCAATTCAATATTATAACTTGACTTGATACAGCAATATGAAAATACTGAGCGGAGAAAACATACAATAATGACAATCTAAAGGCTTCAAAATTCTAGCATCTAGCCTCCATTTGATTTCCCTACTCAGTCAATGACTTCACATTTGCATCATTTAGAACTATAGATCAGAGTGTTCCAAGGAAGTACCCACTACTATACAATTGAATTCAATTATTCTAGAAAAATGTATAAGAGTTTGTTACTGCAATGTAGGGGGAAAAAAATGACATGAGAGATGATAATTACGCACTAAGAGCTTTGGTTGAATTAGAACTAATGAAGAAGATGAATCTGTGTAGCCGACCACAACTAGTATGGTATTAACATTTTTGTGCTTATCTTAAACATTGTTTTATGTAAATAGTGATAATTCAAAGGCTTTGACTTACTAAATAGACTTTTACATCCAACACTATGTATATTATAATTGAAAAAATCAAAGACAGTCTCCACCTGTGAATCCCTTCCACACAATAACCAAGAAGACGGACCAGATTCTTATGGCGAACATGGCCTATAGCACCCACTTCAACCCTAAATTCCTTCTCTGCCTGCCCCCTGGAGTAAGAAAAGCAAATTCTCAGTACCACAAAATGCATTTTGAAACTACTCAGCACTCTTGTTAGACAATGTGGATAATATAGAAAGTCTTACATATTGTTAAGAAGCTTCTTAACAGCAACTTCAGTCCCGTTTATCAAGCGTCCACGGTACACAACTCCATAGCCACCCTCTCCTATCACATTCTCCTTGGAGAAACGGTTCGTGGCATACTCAAGATCCCTTAAAGTAAACCAATGACCCCAACCTAGATCAGAGAATTGTGGCAGTCCAACTAATGGTGAATCAGAAACAAGTCCTCCATAAGGTGAATGCGGCAGCCGCGTTGCTCCCGAGCTACCTTCATCCCCAGAATACGAACTACACGCCTTGTCGTAATATACTGAGCTGCACTGGCTTAAATTGTCAATATCACTCGACTTGCCTGCTGCCAGGTGTGAAAAGGTTTTTCTAGAATCCTTGCCGCTAAAGTTATCATGGTAGGAAAGCACAGGCCCTTCATTCTCGCTGAAACTCTGAGCTAAAGTGTTGCCAGCAATTCGGTCAACGGTTATTTCCTTGGAAACATCTGGTATCCGTGAAACTGGAAGCTTTCCAATGGCTGTCTTGGTTTTCTTTCGTGAGAAACATATACATAAAACGATGAGAACGAGTATTAGCAAAGCAAAGACACTGATGCCAATCACCACCCATAGCCTCAACCCGAATAAGAAGGTTTTTTGGTTTAACTGAGCATTTAGAGCATCTCTGGATGACATTTGGCTACCTGCGTCAAAGGCAAAATCAACACCATTTTTCACAAAATTTTAAGCCAGAGACTAAACCACAAATTCAACTTTCTACAATCTATCTATAAATGAAAGAACTAAAAGTCTCAGCTGACAAACTGAGGAGCAAATATCGCAAACTAATACTTCAATGCATAACAGTTTAACCAAGTTCTTTGAAATCTCCAGCATCCAGAAAACAAAGGTAGTATATTTAGCAACCGATGAAGCACCCTAACATCAAGAGGTAGTTGTTACACCAAATATGCACAATTTCGAGTAATTTTTCAAATGTTTGTTGCTCTTTATGTTAACAACAAACAAATGGAAGTTAACTGAAAAAAACACTACACAAGGCATGACGATTAAAAACCAGCAGTCTAATCCGCAAGCCAATCCAGTAACCTAGGGAAAAATGGGGGAACAACGTGAATTTGACAGCAATTACCTCCTATACCAAATGAATCTCACTGGCCCGTTGTAGAAGGGAAACACACGCGGCTTCTCCTCGAATAGAGTCCGAATGCACGAGGCCTCAAGTGGCAGAGCGCAATATCGAAAACCCAAGATGCAAAACTGTAGAAGGAGTGGTCTCTAAGAATCTATCTATAGAATGCTGAGCCGAAATACACATAATCAAGCAAACTTGGAAACAGAAAAAATAGAGTTGCTCAGAGCGAAGAGAAGGAGAATGGGGAAAGAAAGAGCCTTTTATTTCATCCCGGGCGAGTTTCAATGCGCTGAAAGGGACGGTTTGGTGAGATGGTTGGTGACTTGGTGGATTTTATTTGCGCTTCTTCGCCGGTGAGAAGGAAAGGGACGGAGAAAACGAAGGAAGGGAAGAGCACTTAGAGCAGACAGGAAGGACTCGTTTGCAATGGAGAAGAACTGCAGACTGGATGGCGCGGAGGATGAGAGAGGGGGCGAAGACAGAGAGAAAGAGAAAAAGGAAGATGGGAGCAGTAAAGGGAAAGCAAAGGGAGAAGAGATAGGCCAGAGGGGGCAAGGTGGGTATTTCGCTGAGGGGCAGCGAATCGATAAGAAAAAATTAATTAAATTTTTAATATTACAATTTTTGACAATGGGGTACAAAATAGGTCAACCCGCTGGGCACCGTTCTCCATCTAGACTTTTGTTTGCCACATGGCAATTACACATTTGCCCCTACAATAAATTTCTTCAAAATTCAAAAAAAAAAATTCATCACTTGTCATTAGTGCTCCTGCACGGCCCTTCAATCCGTCAAGTTTTTTTTTTATAGGAAATAAAAAATTTAAATAAGAAAAACTCTATGACCATCCAGTATTCATTGAATTTGGGATCTTATGACATAAATTATTATTATTATTATTATTATTATTATTATTATTATTGTCTTTTATTAATAATTGATGAGAAGAAAAATCAGGATTAAAATAATTTTTATAACTTATTGTGATTAACAATGTGGATCTTAAGCTTAAATTAAAATTTTATAAACCAGTGCATCTCATAGGGCTGAGCATTATCCCAGAAAATCTAAATTAATTTGGATTTTACTCGATTAGAACTCAATTTAATTATTATATAACTTAAAATTAGTTTATGTTTCTGGTGTGTTGTGCAATAGAAAAATTTCATCCAGAATTAATGGTAAATTTTATAAAACTGTAGTAAGACCAGCGATGATATATGGTGCTGAATGCTGGCCTGTAAAGAGGAAACATACAAATAAAATAAATATTACAGAAATGAGGATGTTAAGGTGGATGTGTGGATATACACAAAAAGATATAATGAGAAATGAGTATATCCGAAAGAAAGTTGGTGTTGCACCAATTGAGGATAAACTTAGAGAAAGTCGGCTTAGATGGTTTTGACATCTAAATCGTAGGCCGATTGAAGCGCCAGTTAAAAAAATTGAGTTATTGATTTTGCCCATGTACAAAGACAAAGAGAGAGACTAAAAAAAATATAACAAGAAACTATGAGGAGTGATCTTAGTTACTTAAACTTAGATAAGAATTTGATTATTGATAGAGCGCAATAGAAACAAAGGATTCGTGTAGCCGACCCCACCTAATGGATTAAGGCTTAGTTGTTGTTATTGTTGTTGTTGTTGTTGTTGTATAACTTAAAATTAATTTATTCAAATTAAAGTCAATTCATCATATTTATATAAAAATATGTATACAGCTTTTCATTTTATGAAGTGTTGAGGTTTCCTTAGTGTATATATAAATTGGGGGATTTACATACAGAACATTGAATTCATCACAAATTACGCATTTCACCATCATTTAGTAAATATTACGTATATCACACTCTGCTTATAGGTTTTACATTTCTATTATAACAATAGCCAACATAAGCAGAGTGTGATATGCATAATATTTACTAAACGATGGTGAAATGCGTAATTTGTGATGAATTCAATGTTCTGTATGTAAATCCCTCATATAAATTTAGTAAAAATGATTATTTGCATATAAATGAGATAAAAAGAATTAAATTCAATTTGATTCAAAAATCAAATAAACTTCAATCTACTTCATCCAAATTTGTCAAAAATTTGAAAATTTCAAATTTCAGTTGAGGGCCAACTCACTCGAGCTCAACTCATTATCAGCCCAAATTTTTATATCGTATTTTTATTTCGAATTCAAGTACGCTTAGAGCCTTAGACTCAACCAAGCTAGGTTCTAGATGATGAATCTAACAAAATAATTAGTTTTATTGAGTCAACAACAGGTTAACCTATTTAAATCAAGCCAATTTTAAGTATAACCAAAAAATCAAAATCCATCCCACAAACCCACATTGCCAACCCTTCATAGTTTATAGAAATAATATATATAACTCGAAATAATTCAGGGGCGAATCCGGCCCTTGCACCCTCTAAATCTTCTTTAATTATATTTATATATATAATTTTCTATAAATTTATTATATAGGATAAATTGCAGTGAGGTTCTTGAGGTCAAATGGGCTCTGCAAATTAATTTTAAGTTTTTTAAGACTTTAATATTAATCTATGAAATTACAAAAACTCTACTGTTTTGGTCTCAGTTAAGATTTAATTATTAATTTTTTTAAAGATGTTGTATAATTAATCATATTTGTTAACTCTATGATTATTTAGAATATAATTTTAAAATATTATTATTTTATTATTTTATTTTTAATATATAGCAATAAATAAATCAGAGGAATTAAATTTTATAAAAATAAAAAAAAGTGTAATAAAACTTTGAAATATGTAAATGATTTAAAGTAGTAAAAATAATTAAATTTCATATTTTTAATTAAAAAATAGTAAAAATAATGATATTTTAAAAGAAAACCAAAACTACAGTACCTTCACAATCTTAGGACCCAAATGAAATTTTAAAAAATTTGAACTAATTTACAACGCTCTTCTAACCTCAAAAGCCTAGATGCAATTTACCTTATTATTTATAATATAATATAATAATAGTTTTAATTAATTAATTAATAATTATGTATTATATTTATTATCGCACTTTATTACCTTACTACTATCCTTTAACTACTTTCGTCGGCTCTTCTCTAAAGTAAAATTTTAGTCATCAGTAGTCGATTCGCATTGAGCCGGCCCTCCATCGATTCCAATTGATTTTCACATCGCTAGTAGTCGATTCACGTCGCCTCCATCATTAGGCTCCCTTCTTTATCCAGTCAGCGCCTCGTCTAATAATTTTTGTTCAGCCTTCTACTTCAAACTAATCTCTTGCACCTCCCATTCCTCCTTCCCATAATTGTCGGCCTCACCTGACCCCCCTGGTTCGAGATCTTGGCTCTGCTACTGAAATAATTCAAAGTTCTCCCGTATATCTTTACGGTATTTGATTCTTTCACTAATATAGCAAAATTAGTGGCAAAATGGCCATTTGATTTTCATTTAATGTACAATATTTGTAACTAGATAGAGCTAAGCAAGATATATATTAGGTTTAATAATGTTTAGTTTATTATGAAACTTCAGAGCATGTAATGAGAATCTAATGTGTGATCAACAGCAAATCCTTAAGCTGTTATTGCTTGGCTTTAAAGATTAGCCATCAAACAGCTCAATTGATTGTGAGATATCATCTAAATAACATTTTCAATATCCTAAAGAGATATTACACCAATTAATTAATAATTAGTTGGCAATTATAATAGAGATAATTACGTGTAACACACTAAAATATAACAAAATTACATATTTCGTATAGTATTTTTGAAAAAAATTATAAAATAAATTCGTAATGCATTTTCAGTGATCTTATCATATTGTGTACGACTCAAAAGTTAATAATAACGGCTTTTAAATTAATAGGCTAAGTTTTAAATGATTTATATATATAATTATTTTATGAAAATTAAAATTTTAGAATTTAGAATTTATGTTCTAAAATTTATAATTTTAAGGTTTAATTTTTAGTATTAAAATAATTTAGGATATAAGGTTTAGTATTTTGAATTTTAGGTTATTATTTTAGGACTTAAAATTAAAAGTATAGTAAAATTTTATTTAAAAATAGTATAGAATTTTTAATTTTTGATAAATAAATTATAGTTTACGTAATTTTTTTATTATAATAATAATATGATTCCCACAGCGCAACTGCAGATTAATAATTAATTAAAAAATATCATTAGTCAGCTGGAGCTATGCAGAGGAAGACAGAAAGCAAAGCTATCCTCTTCTTTTTGCTAGTTATTATTTTAACTAAAATATTTATTTATGTTTGCGCGTTAGAGAAACTGTGTCTCAACTAGAGTTGGTAATATATGACTCGATCTGTAAATTTGATTCAAACTCGATCTATAAATTTCGAGTATGAGATGAATTTTGACCCATTTATTAAATGGGTGGTTCGGGTTGACCATAATTGGGTCGGGTAGGATTCGGGTTGGGCATTTTTCAAAAAATACTCTATAAACGGATCGGGTAGACCCCCAACCTGACCCATTTATTAATCGGGTCGGATTCGGGTGGATTTTGACCTATTTAATAAATAGGTCGAGTTCAGGTTGAGGCTATTCAGGTTGGGTCGAATTCAGGTTCGACCCAAACCCGACTTGTCGACCCATTTTATCACCCCTAATCTCAACACAAAATAAGTATTTTTTTTAAACAAATTAAATACCAATAACTTCAAGCTGAGTTAATTGAGAATTATTTAATTCAATTTGAGTTGAGTTTTGCATTACACACGCGTTATATTTTTCATATTAGCAAATATCAAAAAGAAAATGATATAACCAATTGAATTTAGTTAGGGGTAAGCATCTGATTATTTTTAGTCAAAAAAATTAAAAATATATTGTATTTCTAATCTAGAAATTATTCACTTGAATTTTTTTTGATAAATTTTATCAAGTTTAGATATTAAATTAATGCATATGTATTGTAATTTAATTTCAAAATTGGATGAATTTAATTAAAAAGAGTTCATATGGAACAATTTCATAGCGAGAGGAGCTGCAATGAAATATTATCAATTAAACTCTTTTTAACATTATGTGCTTAAAAAAATGCTTTGCATTTTTATTATAAAAGATTTTAGAGAAAAATATAGTAGTTGGGCAAATGAAATTGGAATAGCATTACAAATGAGTTTCAGTTTTTTAAAATATTTAATTTAGATCCTTGAGATTGTTTTTAGGTCCCAATAGCTACACTTTTGGCAGGGTCTTTTTTGGATGAAAATCAAATATATTATGAGAAATTTTTTAAAAAATGAAGATTACAACCCAAAAAAGGGAATATAAAATTATTTATACTCATTTTAACGGCTCTTTTCCTTTGTTTCAGTTTTTTAAAATATTTAATTTAGATCCTTGAGATTGTTTTTAGGTCCCTATAGCTATACTTTTGGCAGGGTCTTTTTGGATGAAAATCAAATATATTATGAGAAATTTTTAAAAAAATGAAGATTACAACCCAAAAAAGGGTATATTAAAGTTATTTATACTCATTTTAACGGCTCTTTCCCTTGCTTTAGACCTAACATTAGTATAAACATAACATCAAAGATCTAAGATGAGGAATTTAAAAAATTGAGACTTATTTGCAACACTTATCTAAACCTGAGGGCTAAATGCAATTTACTCAAAATTTTATATATTCTCATTCTTCATATAATTTTGAGCAATTTAGGTTTAAAACTCAGGAAATTATTTTAAATTAATTAAACTTTTACACTTTGGAGTGATGCTTAGCTTCAAACTTTTTGCAGTATGGAGAAATTATTTCGTATGACTTATTTAATTGGGTGTCAAATTTAAGTAAAAAAAGAAAAAAAAATTTATTTTATAGAATTGAAGGTAAAAAAAAAAGTATTTTAATAATAGAAAGTATATAGGATGTGAAATAAAGTTGATTTTTTTGTTTGGTTGGAACTTTTTTTTAAACAAGTGATTTTTTTTTAATTTTTTATGTTTAATAGAAAAAAAATTATTTTAATATTAAAAAGTGTGTAAAATGTGAAAAAAAAATTCTAACATTCGTATTTGTATTAGATATAAACTAAAGTTAATTTTTATAATTAAAATTTATATTGAGCTAAAAAAATACTTTGAACCAAACAAAACCAGTTGAAATTTATGTG
Source organism: Apostasia shenzhenica (assembly GCA_002786265.1). NCBI lineage: Eukaryota > Viridiplantae > Streptophyta > Magnoliopsida > Asparagales > Orchidaceae > Apostasia > Apostasia shenzhenica. The sequence continues at coordinate 3,140,927 of KZ451979.1, forward strand.
AGATATGAAATAAAATTAATTTTTAAGATTAAAATTTATGTTAAATGTGAAATAAATTTATTAAAATTTATAATAAATTTAAATATAATATCTATTCTTTTCCTTGTGTAGTATTATTTTTCAACTTGTATGACCTATATGAAATACAAGTTATTCAAATATAATCTGATGAATAAAAATGCCAATTAATTTGTAGCTAGAAAAAGTTTTACGTAGTTGAAAATTTCTTCACATAGCTAAAAAAAATTCTATATAGATTAAAATTCTTGTATGGCCAAAAATTTCTTATGTCGCTAAAAATATCTCTATATAGTTAAAGAAATGCCAATTCAAAAATAAAAAAATAACTATATAAAAAGTTGACGAGTTAACAATTTAACACATCATTTTTCTTATCACGAGCATAAGTTTTACTTTTGCATGCATTGTATAACTTATATTACTATAAATTGTCCAATATCTACTCATCGTGTCCTCCAAAATAAAATAATTTATCTTAAGTTTGAATTATTTTGTATATACATTTTTTTTAAGAAATTTGAAAAATTATTCAATGTATACTCAGGAAGACAAAAGAATATGTATATAAAGATAATTTTTGATGTCTAAATAAAATAAAAAATTAAAGTCACTTAATTAATATTATATTATATTATATTAAAAAAATAATTATTTGATTTAAAAATATATATAAATATGTTTAAAAAAATTTAAACCTATTTTTAAAAATATTATATTTAGGTATCAGAATTTTCAAATCACATAATATAATATAAAACTATTCCTAAATCAAATGGCTTTTAATGTGAAGAAAAAAAAGAGCCAAAGTTTTGACTAATGGAACTGGTAAATTTTTTTAAGGATAATTACCTACATGACATACAATTTAATTTTATTTATACCTTACTCATTCATTCTTAATTAATTATGCTATGCACACTATATATATAGATTTTGAATAGATTTTGATTAAGTTTTAACTCAAATATGTGTATGTAAGATTTATAATGTTTTGAGTGTGCATAGCATAATTAATTAAGAATGAATGAGTAAGGCATAAATAAAATTAAATTGTATGTCATGTAGGTAATTATTCTATTTTATTATTATTATTGTAGAAGCAGCAGAGTTAGAGGTGTTGAAAAGATATCTAAAATTCGGAACTTGCTCGTTCGATTTTTAAATTAATTAAATTTTTTTGAATTGAATTATAACTTGAATTTTTTAGCTCGAATTTTATTTCAAAACAATTTTGAATTAGCCTTAATTTGTTTGAAATATAATTTTAATTGCTCAAAATTATATATACAACGTAAATATATTTCATTATATAATATACATAAAATGATTTTACATATAATTTAGTTTAGTGGCAGACAGAATGAGCATTGAAGTTAGTTTTTAGAGACAAAATTTCCTTAAATATATAACATTTTTATATTTTTTTTAGTTTAATGAGCCGATTTGAATCAAGATTCGAGCCGACTCAAAAGTTAATTGATTCGAGCGCGGCTCACGTCCGATTTCGAGTTTGGACAGATTTCGAGCCGAGCAAGAAGTTTTTTAATTTTGAGTTGCTTTTAGATCGATAGAAATCGGTCCAATAACGGCGCTAGGTAGAGTTGAAAGCCACGTGCAAATGTCATCGATGCAATCATCACCGTTTATTTGCAAGGTTGTCACTCAAACTGTCAAATGTTCGTTAATTTTACGGTCACCTTTTAAAAAAAATGAGAAAAAAAAAAACACAAATTTTATGGTCACCAAAAACAGGATAAATTGCATTTGAGCTCCTTCAGTTAGAAGGGTATTACTAATTGGTATAATTTTTTAAAATGAAATTCCAAAGGTTGTTTGGTCCGGATCGAGACGCAGTTATTAGTTTTATTAGCATTACTAATTGCTATATTTTTTTTTAGTTTTAAATTTTTAAAATAGAAAAAATAATAAATAAGAGAAATTAAATTTTATTTTTTTTTAAATTATGAAAATAGATGTATAACGATCATTTGAAATGTGTAAATAGTTTAAACTAGTTAAAAATTTATTAAGAAAGGCTAGCTAAAAAAAAGATTTTGAAAAAGAAACTAACGGCTTGTTTGGCGTGAGGACCAAAACAGGACCAAAATGATACTAATTTAAAAAAAAATAGTAATAATAATAAACAAATATTTTAAATTATTTTACACAAATTCAAATATAAAAAATATTATTTTACTTTATATACTCAATATTTACAATAAAAATATTAACTTTATTTCACATTCTAGACCAAAATATTCAAGTCGAGTATTTTGATCTAAGATGTGAAATAAAATTTGTATTTTTATTAAAAATTATTGAGTATGTGAAGTAAAATATTATTTTTTATATTAAAATTTGTGTAGAATAATTAAAATAATTTATTTATTATTATTATTGCTATTTTTTAAACTAGTACTATTTTAGTCCTGTTTTGATCCTCGCACCTCATTTGATTAAAGTATATTTATGAGATGATTTTAAATATTTTAGAAATAAAGAGAAAATAAAATTATTTTAATATTATAATTTGAAATAAATTTATTTAATTATTAAGAATTATATTATTTGTGAAATAAAATTAATTTTTTATTAATGTATATGTAGGATATGAAATAAAATTAATTTTCAAAATTTAAAATTAATATAGAATGTGAAATAATGATGAATTCTATTACTTAAATTTATGTATTATATGAAATAAATATTAAAAATTGATAGAAATTTTTTTGAATGAATTTGATACCTTTTTAGAGTCCACAAGCCAAGAAGGGCCTCAATGACTTAAATTTAGAATTTCCCAAAATTTGGACCAATTGGGCTTTTCCTAAACGCAATTTACTCACAAAATAATTAAGTTTTAAGTTTGAGTAATATATATATATATATATATATATATATAATTTATCTGAGTCATTAGGGCACTTTAATTAAAAAAAATACATATTTTACTATTAAAAATAAATAATTTTTATATCATGTTAAAATCTTAAAAAATTATAAATTTTATATCTTTTTTAAATAAAATTATACTATGCTTTAAATCCTAAGCCAACTATAACTTATAATTCAAAAAATTAAATTCTATGTTCTAAATTATTTTAGGGATAATTACCTATATGTCACACTATTTTACTTTATTTATGCGTTACCCATTCATTCTTAGTTAATTACGTTATGCACACTCAAAATATTATAAAATCTTATATACATACACTTAAATTAAAACTCAGTCAAAATCTATTTGAAAAAAAATATTTCGTTAATAAATCATTAAAATTATATTTTTATCTTTAATAGTACATTTTTTTCTTCTCCGATGTCACATAAAAGCGTTGATCTGTCCTAAAATCAATTCACGTCGCGGATGTCTCCTTCCTTTGCCACTATCTAAACATCAAAATTTTAAAATTTTCACTTTTAAATATATTTAATATCTTAAAATAATATGATGAACGATTCAGATTTTTTATAACCTAACTATAGTTAGATCATTGGAAAATTAAAATTGCTCATTATAAATAAAAATAAGTGAAATATGTGTATGTAAGATTTTATAATATTTTTTAGTGTGCATAAGCGTAAATTAAAACTCAGTCAAAATCTATTTGAAAAAAATATTTCGTTAATAAATCATTAAAATTATATTTTTATCTTTAATAGTACATTTTTTTTCTTCCTCGATGTCACACTAAAGCGTTGATCTGTCTAAAATCAATTCACGTCGCGGATGTCTCCTTCCTTTGCACGCTATCTAAACATCAAAATTTTAAAAATTTTCACTTAAAATATATTTTAAATATCCTTAAATAATATGATGAACGATTCAGATTTTTTATACTAACTATAGTTTAGATCATTGGAAAATTATATTGCTCATTTATAATAAAAATAAGTGAAAATATGTGTATGTAAGATTTTATAATATTTTTAGTGGTGCATTAGCGTAATTACTAAGAATGGATAGGTAACACATAAATAAAGTAAAAATAATATGGCATGTAGGTAGTTAATCCCATTATTTTAAGGCAAAAATTCACCCAGGTCCCTGAGTTTAAAGGGTTATTATCAACAACAGGTTCACTGTTTTTAAAATTACATTATTGTGGTCCCTAGGTTTTCTCAAAAATATCATCTGGGTCCTTTTTTTAAATTTTTTAATTATTAAAAAATATAAAAAATTACCATTATACTTTACCTCCCTCCTCTCCACAAAATCCGGCAGCGCGCCGCCCGCGCCGCCGTCCTGCCGCACCGCGCGGGCCGACGAGGGCCAGCCGGGCCGATGGAGGCAGCTGGCGCGCCGTGTTGGTCCGGCAGGCGGCCGGTGTCTTGCGACTGCGCGAGGCCGTCGGAGGCGGCGCGGCTGCCAGATCTGGTGGAGAGATGGAGGTAGGGATATAATGGTATTTTTATATTTTTTTAATAATAAAAAATTAAAAAATGACCCAAATGATAATTTTTGAAAACCTAGGGATCCCGATGATATAATTTTAAAAATGTGGACCTATGTGATAATAACCTTAAACTCAGGACCTGGGTGAAATTTGCCCTTATTTTAATACTAAAATCTAAATCTTAAATTTTAATACTATACTTTAAATACTATTTATTTCTTAAATTAATTTATTTTAAATTTAATGTAATAAAATAACATTTTATATTATAAATGTGTAAATTATATATAATAGAATGAAATTCATAAAAATATATTAATAATTTAATTTATAATTCTTATTTAAAATATTATATAAAATATATAAAATTTTATAATTAAAATATTTTCTATGTAAATCTTCCTATTTATTTTTATAATTTAGAAAGACGCAGAAGAGGATAAGGTTGAATATTTAAATTTAATGGTGATTAAAAAAAAAAAAGAATATTTATATTTAATGGTGTATATAATAAATATATAATGTAATGTATATATTTTGTTTAATTGGGGGGTAAAAAATTAGGTCACGAGTGGTACTGGCGGGGTGGGCCCCACGAGGGGGAGGGCGCATGTGAGTCGTGACCCACGCCCACGCTACTCGAGCCGTAGTTCTCCTGACAGCTCGAGCTAGCCCATCTGGCTCGCCCTCGCTCGCACGAGCCAAAGTTTGAAAACGACGGAAAAAGACAGAGAAAGACTGACCACACGACCGAAGTTCAGCAGGTGCATCTTTTTCGTAGTTCATATTAAATTTAATAATAAATTTTATTTCACAATTAATATAAATATAAATATTAAAATTAAATTAATTTCTATATTTACATATTTTTAAATATTAAATTTAATTTTTTTAAAGATTTACGAGATGATTGTTTTTATCTAAAATTCAACTTTCAAATCAAATGCTGAAAAATTTTAAAATTTGTAAATACCAATTTTCTCATTAAAAAATATTAATTTTATTTAATTATTTAAAATAAAATATTATACTATCCTCTCAACAATTATATAAAACTAATATCTAAAATTAATTAGTAGAGTTTTGATATATTTTTTTTTAAAATATATCCGCACAGAGAAAAATGTGTATATATATATATATATATTCATATATACATAGTATATTCTTCCTAATTTACTCATGTTAGACTAAATTTTGTATTTGTTCGTATGAAATTTTTGTAAAAATATTTTTTATCCTCAATTTGAAATTCAGTGCTCTCATTGAGATTTGCCTCATAATAGTCTGCAAAAGCATATGAACACACTAACCAAATTGAGAACTCTTTAGTTATTTTTATAGGTAAAATAATGAAGGTAAAAAAAAGAAATTATATTAAAATCGGTGATGTAAAATAAATTTTATTTTTTATTGAAATATCTCTTTCTAATATTGAATTTAGGTGGTATGTAAAATAAATTAAAATTTTATGTTTAAATCAAGGTTTTAAAAACCGAACCGGACCGGCCGGTTCAACCGGTCGAACCGTGAACCGGTCAGCCAACCGGTCCGGTTTAACTTTATAATCGAATCCGCTCAAAACCGGCCAGAACCGGTCTAAACCGCGGTTCAACCAGTCAACCGGTGAATCGGTACGGTTGGACCGGTTCAGTTTAAAATTAAAAAAAAAACTTTCCTAAACTCTGGGTCTCTAACTCAGCCTCCGTTTTGCGGCTTCTACTCGCGCGACAGTCACGAACTCACGATTTCTCTTGCCTCGCACTCTCCTCTCCAGCCCCCATCTTTTCGAAATAATTTAGTATTTTAGAATTTTAGTGATATAAAATAATGAAATGATTTAGTATTTTAATATTGATAAAGCATATATTTGTTCAGATCTTTTAATATGTACTAAATATTATACTCAATTTATGATTTGCGAATATTTTGTTGAGTTATTGTTATTTCGATTTGCTTGAAATAATTGTTTGGGTTATTGACATAAGATATTATTTATTAAATTTAATTATTAAATATTCATTTTATGTCTAATTATTGTGTTGATGTGTGAATAATATATATCTTAACTATATTTATATTATATTTTATTAGTTTTTTAAATTTTTATTTCATCCCGATTCGACCCCGATTCGACCTCGGTTCGACCATTGAACCTTGAACCTTTCAGTCTACCGGTTCTGAAGCCGGTCCGGTTTTCAAAACCTTGGTTTAAATTATAAAATATGTAAAACTAATCGTAAGGTTTTGATTAGGCCGAAGGAGTAAAATTATTTCAAATGGGCCGTCTCTTAGAACGCAATTTCAGCCCATTACTACACTCTCCTAAATAGGCCCTGTACCAAGGATTTAAAACTCGACCGAAACAGCTGAGTTTCGGTAGTTTGGATCGGTTTCGATGAAAAAACTACCGAGTTTTGGTTTCAACAAAAATTCAATAATTTCGGTATTTGCAGTCCAGTTTCAGTTGAAACTCGGCCAAAACTCAATTAAAGCTGTTGAAACTCATCTCTCATTAAAAAATAACAATATTTAATAATTATTATTAATAAATTTAACTTTAAATTTATAAAACTAAATAATTTATAAAAAATTTAAAACTACTAGTACCAAAATTACCGAAATTATCAAATTTAATACTTTCAACGTGCGATATAAATCAAAATTGAAATTAAAACTGACTTTTAAAACCTTGTACTGTAACTTTACAGCCCAAAAAGGTTCAGTTCTTGATTAGCTGTAGGGCTATTATCGACTCGATTTCGAGCCGAGTCAATACCGGGCCGGTTTCAGCCAATTTCAGCCAATCGGCTCGGCTCGAAATCGGGTCGATCACATTTCGATCATCTCGAAATCGACTCAAAGTCGACTGGGTTCGACTTCGAGCCAACTCGAGTCGAATCCAATCGTCTACGAGCCGATTTTAATTCATTTACGAGCCGGCTCAAAAATGAATCGAATCTCAATTTTTTTCGAGCCGATCTCAAGCCAGGTACACTTGACTCGATCCGGCTCGAAATCAGCTCGGTTTGTAATATATATATAATAAAAAAATATGTATATAAAGATTTAATGTTATTAAATTTTATTTTTTTAATCTCACTATAAATTTTATGATGTATTTATTATTATTATTATTATTATTATTATTATAAAATCATATTGTATACATATTTATTGAATAATTAGATTATTACATTTAGATTTTAATTCAATTTAACTGAACTTAAAATTTTATTTATAAATTTTTCCGCCTCAGCTGATGAAAGGGGATGAGGCAGAGAAGCCTCTGAGAACCCACTCTTCTCCTTTCAATATTCTCCCCTCTAAAAGCTATTAAGGCCTGTTTGCCGAGGATAAAATAGACTAAAACAGCACCAAATGTACTAATGTTTAAAAAAATAATAATTAATACAAAATAATAATATTTTGTTAAATTAATCTATCTACAAAATTTAAATATAAAAAATATTTATTTCTATTTTACGTATTATAATATGATTTAAAATAAAAATATTAAATTTATATTTCAATAGACCAAAATATTTAAATCGAGTTATTTTTGATCTAAATTTGAAATAAAATTTATATTTTATTAATAGAGTTAGTATCTGCTAGATATGTGAATTGAATATATATTATCTGTTATTTATATATAGAAATTTGTGTAGAATAATAAATAAAAAAAATTTTATTTATTAATTATTAATTAGTTATTTTTTAAATTTGTACTATTTTGTATTTTGACCTCGTATTTGCAAAATAGAGTCCTTAGTTAAATCCCACTGCTCTAACTGCTGCTAAAGAAGAGAAAAAATATATTGCGGCGAGGCACCTCCACCTTCTTCATCGTCCTCCAATCCTATGTCTTCCACTTTTTTTCCGAATTGTTCCACTTTAAAGGAAATTTTTTATTAAATTTAAAATTGATCAAAAAATTTTCGGCTGACTAATAGCAGATTGCCGACATCAGCATAGGGCCTTACTGAGGATGATGGCCCAATTTAGTAGTGATCGACCCCAATCTATAAGTTAAAATTATTAATACTTAGATTTACGTGCACCATCTACCAAATTTGTAGCTTCAATTAATAGATTGTCACCTGGCCTGGCGGCCCACAGTAACGAGGAAGCTGACTAACACTGCTTTAACCATTTAACGTCATTTTTGGGGAAAAATTATTTTTGAGGGCCATGATGCGATTATGATTTAATATTATTATAAAAAATAACAGCATTATATTACACCCTGATGACAAAAATTTTAATATTTACTATTAGACACCCCATTAAAGTTAAATATTACATGACACACACTTTATTTATTTTAATTTTTACAAGCCAACACAGCCTAGTGTTAAAAAATCCTTACATTTTGTTATAAGTAAAACATACTTAAAGTTATGTTTAACGTTAAATAAAGTTCATAGGAATAAAATCTAACTCTCGGTGCATCTTAACTTAAATTTTACATGTTAAAAACTATTTAAATCTATTATTTATGTAGAATATTTTAAATCTAATCGTTAGATGCTCATCTTAACGATTAGATTTAATTTAAGATACAAAAGGGGTTAGATTTTATTCATATGAACCTTATTTAAGTTAAAACATAACTTAAGCATGGTTTACCTAAATAAAATGTAAGGATTTTTTAACTAGAGTGTGTTGGTTGTAAAATTAAAATAAATAGGTGTGTGTCATGTAATATTTAACTTTAGAGTGTCTAATAAGTAAATATTGAAGTTTTTTGTGTCATACGGGTAAAAACCCCTAAAAAATATTAGGACAAATTACGCTGAGTTCTCTAAGTTTAACTATTAATAACATCCAAATCCATATTTTTAAAATTATAATATCGATCCTGAGGTTTAATAAATATCAAATGAATCTTTTTTTAATATTAAAAATTTTTAAAATTATCATTTTACCTTTCCTCCTTTCTCTCCTCGCGATCCCCGTGCATGCACGAGGCCACGCGATTGCCGGCCGTGTAGCGTGTGCGACCCATCGGCGGTAGGTCGCACACGCCGCGTGGCCGCCTGATCAGGAGGAGAGAGAGAGAGGAACAAGAGGTAACATGATAATTTTTAAAAAAAAATTAATAATAACAAAATAAAAAAAAACCCATTTGATATTTATTAAAACTCAGAGACTCCAATGTTATAATTTTAAAAATATGTACTTGTGCGTTATTAAGTGTTAAACTCATAGACCTGAGTGTAATGTGCCCAAAATATTATTTATTAATATAATATATATTATTGTTAATGTAATTGATATGTTACTTAATAGTTTGACCAAAGAAAGTAATATCCTTTTCTTTTAACATTTTTATACTATTTACTATTAAAAAAAATATTCCTATACTATTTTGAGCTTTTATATTTTTTTAATTATTATCATATTTATGATTTATTTATGTAAATAATAATTCTACCGCTAAAAATCAATGAATGGAAAGATTAAATAAATTTTGGACTCTCTTTTAATTATAAAATTTATGTTTGAAATTAAATTAAATAAAATTGGCACAAACTCTTTATATTGCCATGCGTTACATGTGATCCAAAGAAAATTATAAAAGTGTGAAATATGTGTAAATCTTTATTTTTTTTAAATGAATTGAATAATAAATTTTTTTCATAAAATCTTCATGCATGCATTGAATGGAAGATTAAAAAAAGAGTGACAGTACAAGCATAGCCAGAGATTCCTGTACTGCTAAGAAAAAATAAAAAAGAATGAATATATGATAATATTAAAATACATTAATTTATTAAAATAAGTGATTAAAATGATTAAATTTCATATTATCCATTAAAATTATTATAAAAACAAGTGAATTGAATCCAATCATACAATTATTATATAGAATATATAAACTAAAAAATTATAAACATAAAATAGTTAAACTAGTAAAAATTATTCACCTCAAATGAGCCAGAACTCAAAGCTCATAATAAGTTTCACATTTCTCACCGTTAATCAAACTTAATGGCATACAATGGGATTATTCATCACATATTCATATATACTTATAAAAATATACATTTATAATATTTCTAATTTTTTTAATTTATTTTGATGAAAATTTCTAACCAATCAGTATGATTTACATGATGCTTTATACATTTATATACAAATCTAATTCAATTGAAGAGTCTTTTTAGGAAGTATATGAAAAATTTATCGAGTAAGAGCCATTAAAAAAAGTCTCAAAATATAATAAAAATATTAAAAATCTCCCCAAAATATTAAATAAGGTTAATAAATTTTTATTTATAAATTATTTATCAAGTTTATTAAAAAACTTTTGCAGTATAAATTATAACAATTTGGTTGAAAATTATAGTTTTAAAATACTTTTTTAAAAAAAATTAAGGAGTTCAATGTTATCTTAATATTATATCATATTATTTAGATATTATTTTTAAGTAATAATTTTATAATATTTTAAAATATTATTTACATATATCATGAAATTAAATAATATGACTTATATTAAAATAATATTAAATCAAATATTTTTTTAGAAAATTTATCAATCTAAATAATAATTTGAAACTAAAAATTAGTTTTATTTATTTGACAATTTCTATTATTAAGAAATTTGAGGGTAGACAGTAGAGAAGAGCAGCAGGGCAGAAAAGATGAATATAGACATAATTTTATCTTAAAAAAAATATACAAATATATTAATAAATAATATTTTCATAATTTCGAAATATAATTGCATTTTTAGCCAACATAAACGTGGTTTCGCAGGAAAAAAATGTTCATTTTGTTTTTCCCTAAAAACGTCAAAAAACGATAACGTGAGTCAGGTTGCCGTTAGTCTCCTCGACGCTGTGGGCCCGCCAAGGCCAAGCTGTAGGCCCGCCAAAGACACGCGGCTTCTATTAATTGGCATCCAAAAGTTTGACGTGGCTTTCATAAAAAACAAAATTTTGGATGAATTATTGCATCTGAGCCGCAAAGTTCAGCACCCACCAATCCGCTCATGCCACATCAGCACTGGGTTCATTGGTCACTGCTGACGTAATCAGTGCTGATTATAAAGGCTGAACTTCGGAGTGCCCTAAATACAATACAAATTTCTTTTTGCTTCCTCGTTCGTACCGTCATTATATAAAAGTAAAATAAAATAAAGTTATTTTTTATTTAATTAATTACTATAGTTTTTTAATATAAAAATTTATTTAATATAACATCTTACACAAATATAAATATATTAATTAATTTTATTTCATATTTAAAATAATTTTAATTATAAGTAATTTTATTTTTTATTTTGCATATATTTCTATAAATTTAAATTATTTTTCTCAAATCAAAAAATATTTTACTAAAAATATACTAATAAATTAAATTTTTAATCTTATTTTATATAATTTTCAATATAATAAATATATTTTATTTTATGTACTATACTATTACTATTTTAATATTTTAAATAATTTTTAATATTATAAATTAAAAAAATTTGTAATATACATAATTTTTAAGGTATTATCAAAAATATCTCATCGTTGTCAGACAGACAAGCAAATTAAATGCAAAACGAATTAGTGGAGGAAGAAGCTCCATGTGAACGAATCTTTGATCAATTTTATTAATTGTTAATCTACTTTGAGTTATAGTAAATTCAAGTAAAATTAAATTTATATTATTTGTAACCAATATGTATCATTAATCTGCTTAAATTAAATTTAAAACATAATTAATAATAATTTAAAATTTAAAAATAAATTTATTTCACATATTTATATAGATTTGAAAATAAAATTTTAATTTTATTATACAATCTTCGCATTTTTGTAATAAAAATATTATTATTTTGAATATTTTATAAATTATAAAAAATAAAAGTATCACAACCGAATTTATTTTTATTTCTGCTATTTTTTTGAAGCAAAATTTATTCAATTTTTTATTCCAATAAATGAAAATTATTTGAATGGCAAAATAAACATAAAAAAAGTATTATCATCTCACATATAGCTTAGCATATGAGCTGCAATGTCCTTCTATATAGCTAGGCCAACACGACAAAAGATAAAATAAATATATATTAATTCACCTATTTGTTGACTTTAGCCTCAAAGACATTGCACACTATTTGAAAAGAAAATAGTACAAGAAATTAAATAGTTAAAAAAATCAAAAATAAAAAGCTGAAAGTCAATACCATAAATCTGACATTCAATTAAGTATTTCTTTACTTTACAAGCAATAGCACGATTCGCAACTTCTCTTAGGAAAGCACTATTACAAATAGTAAGAGTGCCAGATGTCAACAATGAAATGCCTGTAAAATCTAAGAAAAAAATCAATACCCTTAGATCAACTATAAATTAAATATTTACCAATCAGACAAAATATAACTCTAATACAAAGAAAGTCAATAGTACTCCACGATGGCTTCTTACCCCCAAAAGGGCCCAAGGCATCAAGAAATGTATATACACATCATGTCGAAAAGCATAACCAAGACGTGATACATACTGTATGGTATAGTCACCCCAAATATTCAGCAGTTCACTATGACATAAAAGTGAAATTTGATCTTGAACAAACACGAGCATCAACAAACGATAATAAAAAATAACATAATACTTAGGTGGCAAAAAGAAATAATCATAATCTAACAAATATGCAGCCCACAAAAAATATTAATATGATCAACAGTTAGGCACCATAGCACTAATCTAGAATGAGAGGAGAGTGTCAAGTCGGCAAGAATTGGGATAAAGCTTGGTCATAGAACTGAGAATTCAAAGAGAGCTAGACTTTAACAGTGGTAACAACTTCTGATAATATCGCTGCATCTCAGCAGAGTAGCAACACAAAATTTCATCTTGCTTCCTAGTTAGATAAAAATTGATTGACTTAAATTTCACATGGTATAAAATATGAGCTTATAGTGAAATAGTCTGATAGTAAAAAGTATAAAAAGTATTAGATATCATATCAATAGCTAATAGAATTCCTAAATTGCCCATACTAATAGGCAAAGTGGCTAAGCATCATTGTGATTGTCCAAATTCTATCTTGTCTATAACAATAATACTTTTAAGGCAATGGCAAAAAGCCTGATCAAATGCTATAACAGGAGTAGCAAGAGCAGTGAGAGCAGCTGGTCTAACAATACGAATTATATAAAAAAGTTCAAAAATATTAAAATAAAATTAAAGTAAGAAAAACTCAATTTATAGACTTACTAATAGAGCAGGTTGATCCATACAAGTTGCCATCTTAGCAATATGATAATGAGCCAAAGAAGTGATAAATGCAACATCAAGACTAATACTTACACTAAGATCACCATCATACTACTGAATAATGGCTTGAGGAAATAAGCTCTCACCTAAGTATTTATGGAAGTTTATGCTTGCTAATATCATAAAACTTTCAATTCATCTTGATTTTATGTGTGATAGATTTCACATACGAAAAAAATAAAGAATATTTTCTACAGATATATCTATCAAAGTATTTGGTAGTAGGCATTGAATAAAAACCCTGAGAATAGATTTTTGTCTACGTAAAACTTTGATAACAAGCTAGAAACCTAGAAGATTCTTTGATTGCCATAACAGTTTAGAACTAATTGCAATCATCTAAGAGGGCTTCATTAATGTTATCTTGATGTTATGTTATGTTATCAAGAAAAATTAATTATTTGATTTAATGACATCTATTAATAATCTTCTATTGAATTATACAATTACTAGTCAAAAGATAACATTTAAATTATATAACATAACACCAAGATAACAATAAACCAAACACCCCCTAAATTAAATACCAATCGTCGAGAAAAATAAACATGCTTAGATATTCTCAATCACTATACATTAATTAATAATCGATCAAATGATCATTTCAAATATCTACTATCTATACGAATAATTAAAATTGTTATAGAGCTAAAATTTTGAATTTTTTAAAATAAATGTACTAATTTCAATAATTCTTAGCTCTCTTCTTTCTCTTCTCTATCCACTCTCTCCCTCCTACCCACCGCCCCTCTCTCCAGTTACACATTCTCTCTATTCCTTTTCTTATTCTCTCATTTTCTTTTCTCTCTAAACTCTCTTCTACCTATCCCATTTTTCTCCAATCACTCTCTCTCTCTCCACTCTCTCTCCTCTCTCTCTCTCTCTTCGCACTCCACTCTCTCCTCGTACTGACCCCATTGCTATCCTACCTCTCTCTTTCTCTCTCCTCTTCCCGCTCTCTCTCTCCCCCAACTCGACTCTCTCCTCCTACTGAGTACTGCCCCATCTCTTTCTATTATTATGTAAAAATAAGTTAACTTTCTATTATTTTGTAGTTTAAATAAGATATAAAATGAAATTATTTTTTATTATTAAGAATATATGTTTGTTTGGATTTATAGTGGAATTTAAATTTAATATGTAAACTTTATTTGATGTGACCTGCATAAAGCTGTTGGCTCAACCATCGAAATTAGCCTACAAATTAAATCAAATTTTAGATTAAATCTAATTTAACTCAATCAAATGAGTTGATTTAATGCCTTAAGTTTTTTTATTAATTTAATATTAATTTGACATAAAATTAAATTAATTAAAAAAATTATATATATTTATGCATATAATTAAAGTTAGTATGCTAATTTTTTTGCAATAATTTAGTAAAAAATTTCATTAGAATTTTTTCAATAATATTTACTTAAATTATATTTATTTATATATTAATTTTTTATTTTTTAATTATTAAATAAAGATGAGTGAACATAATTTTAGCTCATTAAATAAATAAATATATTTATATATAAAATCTAGCTAAAAGATTCAAAATTAATAAAAAAATTGGATCAACCTTGGCTCGAATTGAGTTTGAATTGATAACATATGAGCCAAACTCTGCTCGAATTGAGAATAGATTGAATTTTTCTTATTTATTTTTTAAATTGATTTGAGATCAAACAAAAAAAATTTAATTCAAATTTGAGCTGAGGCTACTAAGGCTCGACATCAGATAGTTGACGCCCTATTCCTCCAAACTTTCTTAACAGAAAATACGCGAAAAATCCTTTAGATCAAAAAAAAAACTGCGCGAAAAATCCCCTTGTCGCTTTTTTATTACATGTTTAACTAAAACTGATAATAAATGCAATAGAAGTTGTGGCGTAGTTGCAGTGTTTTTTTTTTTTTTGATAAGTTAGTTGAAATGAAAATAAAAAAATAACATTTGTTAATTTTTTTCATGTAAAATAAGCATTATTAAAATTTTGAAATAAATGTTCATGATTTATTTTGATCTAAGTTCTTGAAAGATTGCTCATCAACAACAATAGTTACATTTATATGAAGCACCAATCATCACAAACATATTAATAGTGATAGTGTTCGTTATTTTGTAGTGTCTCGTGGCAAAAAGATTCATGCCATATCTTTGATGATTAAGAAAGAAATATTATTATGTTTGACGGTTATTTTTTTTAGAACAATTGCATTCATGTCATTTTAAAATGAATATATATATATATATATATATATATATATATATATTTAAATGATTATATTTACATGTTAATAACTTTTTGAATATTATTTATGCACAAGTTACATTAAATCTTCAATATTATAGCAGTGATATTTCGTCAATATTATCAGAGTTAACCTAATCCAAACACCCATAATAGCGACTAGCAGTAGCAATTGATGGCTTCGGATGGGTGGCGGCGGGAGACCTGACTGTTGACGGTAGTCAACTTTATGGCTGACTATAGTGGCCAACCAATAACAATGTTCTATAATTGATAGTCAGAAATGATTGAATTACAACGGTGAGGTGCTCTTGAGATGGCATTATGCTAATAGTAGCTTAGAGATAGAAATTATATAATATTTCATTTATTTTTAACAAATGTTAACATAAATGATGTTTATTTAATATCAAAGATTATACGATGGTATTAATAAAAATATTTTTTGAAGAGCAATGGGTAGGTAAATACAATAGTTCATATTTAAATTTTTCCATTTTTCAAACATAAATTCTTTGAAATTTCATCTATGAAAAAATTAGAGAATTTTACCCAAAAGAATAATAATACAAAGAAAGCAATAAATAGATACGATTTATTATCAATAAATAAATAAATAGATACGAATTATTAAATATACTAAATTAATTAAAAGTTTATAAGTTTCATAACAGAAAAGAAATCACTGCATTAATTTATAAATGCCAATAAAATAAAATATTAAAATGACGAACCGACCAATTTTTGCCGCTGCCTCCACCTCGCCGTCGACGTCAGACCAGCCTCCGCGGGTCCCACGACACGTCATTAGGGACAGAATCATAAATACCCCATGCTTCCTTCTGAAAGTGACCCGTCAACGGTCCCGTATATGCAGCTCAGATGAGCTGGCTCTCCGACGAGGCGGCGGTCGCCGGCGTAGATAATCTGTGCAGGCCATCCGGTACGGAGATTCTAGCGCTTGATCCACCGCCACCTCGGTCCAGCCCTCCCTCATGGCCCGGTTCAACCTCGCGACGAACCCCGGCCGCCGCCTCTCGCAGAACTCCACAAACTCCGCCGCGGCCCAGCAGCTCTCGCGGTGCCTCACTGCTGCCGGACGTTTAAAGGACGAAGGAGACGTCAGGTAATCTGCTAACGCTTCCATCAGCTCCGGCGGGGAGGCTCCGCCGCCGTCCCAGAGCAGGGCCCTTGCAACGCCGTACCGTAAGGCAACGGGTAATTTTGAAGCGGAGTCCTGGCCAGTGGCCAGATCCGGGCTGAGGGAAACGGTGAACTCGCCGGCGGCCGGACCGTGAGAGAGAATGACGGAGGAGGAGATGTTGTGGCAGGCGAGTTCGATGGAGATGCGGCGAATGGGCTTGCGAGGGAAGAGATGGGGATCCGGGAAGAGGGTGGGTTCGATGGCGGCTGCGGCGAGGAAGACGGCGGTGGCCGCGCGGCCATTGGAAGCGAAAAGGAGGTTGAAACGGCGGCCGGCGGGAGATGCGGCTGCGGAATTGAGGACGGAGACGGCAAAACCTTTGGAAGCCTCGTGGTTGGCCCAAAGAGAGAGTGAGAGGAGGAGAAGGAGGGAGGAGAGACGGGTGGCGATGGTGCGGATGGATGGGGAGGACGACGGCCGGCGTTCTGTGGCCTCCGACGCAGACGCCGACGCCGACGCCGACGGAGATGGAGGGGGCTTGTTTGTGAGAAGAGATGTTTCCATTATTAGTGAGCGTGTGGGGGAAAGAAGGCCAGTTGAAGACGATCAATGGATTAGCGCCGTTCAGACGGCAGCACCTGTGTGCCACGTGGTGCGACAGAGACCAGATTTTTTTGGGAAAAAGGCGGAATTTTTTTTTTGGATAAAAAACCGACCAGGGATATGTTATCTCAGCAGATGGCACAAAACAAAAATATTAAGGGTAAATTACAACCAGGTCCTTAAATTTAATTCTTAATAATACACAGGTCTATATTACAACATCAGGTCTTTGATTTTTAATAAATTAGCAAATCAATCTTTTTAATTTTTTTAATACTAATTTTTTGTTTAAATTACCATTATACCTCTCTCTCTCCTCCCAATCCCCGCGCGACTGCTCGTGGGTCGTACATGCCGCGAAGTGATCGGGAGGAGAGAGAGAGAGGAGAGATATAATGGTAATTTTAAGAAAAATTTAATAATAAAAAAATTAAAAAAGATTCATTTGATAATTTATTAAAACTCAGGGACCCCGATGTTAAAATTTTAAAACTCTAGACCTGTTATTAAGCCTTAAATTCAAAAAGCTGATTATAATTTACCCTATATAATTTATTTTGACATATTTTGCTATATTGTGTATGGCTAGATAGCCTTTTTATCCCTTTATTCGTAAATTATTATTATTTACATTAAATATAATTATAAATATTAAAATTAATTTTATTTTATATTTTATACAATTTTTAATATCAAAATAATTTTTTATCAAATTTATAAAATAAAAATATTTTTTCCTTATTAAAAAATCAGTCCATCAACCAAATGAGGCAAAACTTATTTTTTAGAGCCTTTTTGATTGCCATATCATTTTGATTATGTCAAAGATCAAATTAGACTATTCATTATAAAAATTTTAAAAATAATATTAAATTAATTTTTATAACATTAGACACAATTTTTAATATCAAAAATTTATTTTGTTTCACATCTCACGTTATTTTTAATACGATAATCAATTTTATTTAACGTCATATATAATCTTTAAGATAATTAATTTTATTTTTTTATCTTACACAAATTTCACAACAAATTCACAAATTTAATGATAAGATCATGTTAATCTTTTATTCCACATTTAATGATAAGATCACTTTTGAACATTAAGCCCCGTTTGTTTTTAAGTTTAGAATTAACCTAATTTAATTTTAACCTGACATATCACATCACACATAAAATCTAATATTAAAAATTAACTTTATTTCACATTCTGCACATATTACTAAAATAATAACTAACTTATATCACATCCCTCACATATCTCAATATAATAACTAACTTTATATCACATCCCTCACATATCTCAACATAATAACTAACTTTATTTCACATCATTAACAACTTTTAAAAAAAATATCTATATTCAAATTTAATTTTAACCTTCTTAAATTTAACCTTATAAACAAACAGACCTATATATTCAATCTGCAGGATAATTTGCATGCCCACAGTTGAGAGAGACCTCTAGAGAGAGAGAGACTCCTTGAGCTCCTCCTCCTCCTCCGTATTTATAGCTTGAAGAGTAGGGGATATAATAGGTTTAGTCTGCCATATCTGACACATATTTCCGTAAAGGACGATTAGGGAGCAGCCCCCGTGCTGTCTTAAATGTTGAGTTGACATAGTAGTACGGAGAGTACGATTTGGTAATATCTCTTTGAGCTGCTGTTCGACTAGGGCAGCTCGATTTGAGCTGCTGTTCGACTTGAGCTGCTGTTTGATTTGAGCTATTAAAGAAGGTTCTAACAATAATAAAAACAAAAACATCAAAAACATCATAGTTAAAAATATTTAAATTGAAAATAATGTTAATTTGATATAATTTAATATAATTTCATATTTTGATTGTTAGGGTTTAGTTGGTACGGACGACAAAATTCATGCCTACTCTGTCCCATTATTTGTTTGAGGATTTACATACAAAATATTAAATTCATGACAAATTATGCATTTCACCATCTTTTAGTAAATATTACACATATCACACTCTTTTTATATTTCTATTGTTACAATAGAAATGTAAAACCCATAAACAGAGTGTAATATGTGTAATATTTACTAAAAGATGGTGAAATATGTAATTTATGATGAATTCAGTGTTATGTATGTAAATCCCCCTATTTGTTTTTATGCGAAAGACCTAAAAAAATAATATCATGTTGAATCATCGTACTCCCATTAAAGGCTAATCAAGATGCATTAAATGATCTTTTGATTTTAAATTGCTATCCCTAATAATTACCTAAACATACATATATTATTACTCTGTGCAAACATACTTTAATCTTTAAGTATTTTTAATATGTTTTCAGAGAAAATATATTTAAAAATATGTATAAATATTTTTTAAGTTACATTTAGAAAAACTTTTCATAAAAAAATACTTTTGATACGTCTAAAAACTAAAAAATATGTTTGATAAAATGAACTTTTAAAAAATATTTAAAAAAACTTTTAAAAATATTTTAAAGAGCTGTATTAATTTTTCAATTTTTAAAAATTTAAAGGTAAAATTACCTTCAATTATTTTATGTACTCTTAACTAATAATTTTTCAAAGACTTTAATTTATTAATAATTAGGATAATTGTCACACTAATGATATAGTGCTAATTACCTATCGTAGTCTTATATATTTTGTTATGTTGAGCTATTACATAACTAGTACGAGGATTGAAGTGGAGCTACCCGCCAAAACTTTAGTTTTTTATATAGTGATGATCAGTCGAAAGGAAGAGCGTGATGACATGGTGATTATAATAGAAGTCTATAATCTATGTTAGAAGAAATCTCATCAAGTATAACCCCTATATTCCCCAAGATTAAAAGCTAGAACATCATTGGGAATCTCTCGATTGTTCATGAAGTTAAGATCTTGAACCAAAGTTGACCTTCACTTATGGCAAACATCGATTACGTGTTGAGGTTTGGGATCTTCGTAGTTTCTTGGTTAGGTTGAGTGAATCCTTAAATCCTTTGCATGTTCAATGAGAAGTGAAACATTCACTCCGCTTGATCTTCGATAGTTTAATTAAATATTTAGTACAAAGTCGTAAGATTGAATTCAAGATAGTTCATTCTAGTTATTCAAATGTTGCGTGAATGATACTGATGTAAGGATGAAACTTTGTTCATGTGAATAAGTCCATAATTCATTTGGTACAAGTATTTGTTATAATATTTCTCAATACATCATACAAGTTAGGATTCAAACTTTTTATTGAATAAATAATACTGTTTTTTTGCCAAATTTTCTTATCTTTATTACAAACATTGTTCTTCACCAAGACATAACTAAAACTCAATAAAACATTAAAATTAGAATTTATCCAATATTATATATATTTCACAAAATTACATTCTAAGCATATACTTTTTTTTCAATAAAAAAAGTGTCTACTTAGCCTGTTTGGCGCGAGGACTAAATTAGGACCAAAATGATATTAATTTAAAAAAAAATAATAATAATAAATAAATTTTTTTAATTATTCTACACAAATTTTAATATAAAAAAATATTATTTTACTTCACATACTCACTAATTTTTAATAACAAATTAATTTTATTTTACATCCTAGACCAAAATACTCAATTTGAATATTTTAATCTAGGATGTGAAATAAAGTATATATTTTTATTAAAAATTATTGAGTATGTGAAGTAAAATAATATTTTTTTATATTAGAATTTGTGTAGAATGATTAAAATTTTTTATTTATTTATTGTTATTATTTTAAATTAGTATGACTTTGGTCCTGATTTGGTCCTCACGCCAAACAGGGCCAGAATGTAATTTTGTAAAATATATGTAGATATTGGATAAATTCTAAGCAGATATGTCAAAACATACATGAGACAAGTAAACCAAATATAATAAAATAATATTCTTAAAACTAGGTGCTTATAATGAATAATTAAATCTCAACTCCAATCTACGTAATCATTTGCCCTTCTCATCTCCTTCTCGAGTACCTCCATCTCTATCTCCAGATCTTTCAGCTTTTCGTTCAGCATCTTAATCCTTTTTATTACGGTTACCTCTGCAACCAAAGCAGTACATAACTCATTTACTACACGTGAAGTAAGAAAGCTAATAATTTAACAAACATCTCATAGCTCGTTATATACCCAAAAACAACAATTTTATGCTCATTTACTAATAGGGATAGAAATTCTTAAATTCTCAGTTTGGATGGGTAAGTCAGCTAGTTGACCAGAAACGACTAGTTCCATTGATTAATTGAAACGAGAACTGGTGAACTATTAAAATAGTCGATGCGGCCATGCGGGATTGGTCTTTGGTTTTGATCTATTTATAAGTTGGTTTAAACTTTGGATTGAACAGGCCGGATTGGATCATGTTTGCTTGAGTTCGAGTCGAATCTGACTGCTAACTCATTTGCCATTCTATTTTGTTTAGCTTAACGAACAAAACAAGAACTCAAATTTAAAATAAGTTTATATTTACAGCTCTAAACGTAAAAGGGGTCAGGGATCGAGACGCACCGGAGCGCCAAATGAACTCCAATGCAGTGAGAACTTCGCCGTCAACGGAGGTGATGGGGGTGACGCTGCCGGCGGCACGGCTGGCCGGCGCTCGTGCTTGCCGCTTCTTCATAAGCCCTTCCTTTCAGTATCTTATCTGACCGTTGCCGGTCTCAGGCTCGTATATAAACCTGAGAAATCTGAGGCGCGCGGTCAACTCTCCGGTCAAATTGACCAACAAAGCCTTTGACTTTGACTTGAGTTTTAAATGTTTTCGTGTTGATTTTTTTTAATAGATAAATGGAGGATTACACATATTCTTTATTAAATTTACTTGAAAAATTAATAATAGGTTTCTATATAAGGTTATAATATATTAAATTTCATATTTTTATACATATGTATTCTTTACCAATCATTCATTTAAGTTCCCCTCACATGTTCTACTAAATTTATTCAACAGTAAATTGCACTGAGATTCCTGAATTTAATGCTTAATAATGCACGCATCTATATTTTTAAAATTATAATATCGGGAGTTTTAATAAATTATCAAATAATTTTTATTATTATTAAAATTTTTAAAATTACCATTTTACCCTTGTCACTCCCTCTCTCCTCCAGATCTCCGCATGCGCGAGGTAGCGCGAGCGCGAGAGACCTCTCTCTCTCTCTCTCCTTCAGATTCCCGCGCACGCGCAAGGTTGCGTGGCTGCCGGCTGGTCCGGCGGCTGCGCGTCCCGCGCGTGCGCGCAGGATCGGGAAGAGAGAGAAAAAGATAGGGATAAAATAATAATTTTAAAAAAATTTAATAATAAAAAATAAAGAGTCCCATTTGATAATTTATTAAAACTCAGAAATTCTGATGTTATAATTTAAAAAACGTGAACCTTGCGTTATTAAGCGTTAAACTCAAAGACTTGGGTGTAATTTACCCTCTATTCAAAGTAGATTTAATCATAGAGGACTATTAATCTGAATTTTGCTCATCATATCTTAAAAAAAGGTTCAAGTGAAATAAAATCTTTTAAAATAAATGAAACGAGATATAAAAGTTATTCACTCTTCTTTTTTAAATTTCAAATGTTCGTGGCTATATAAACTGATTTGATATTTTTTTATTTTTATTTTTATAAAACTGATTTGATATTTTCTCAGTCACTGAATGCATAAAACTAAATCTGACTTCCTTCTATCAAAAAAGAAATTTGATTTGCTTCAAAAAAAAAAAAAAAAAACTAGATCTGCGATTCACAGTATAATTCAGAAAAACATATTAGCAACAATTTTAGAAAAAGGCAAACGAAATTACGGCTCTCATATTATTGATTAAAAATTTTTTATACTAAATTTAAGAACAAATAAAAGCTTATTACTTAAAATAATCCAAATCTGGTTGCTTTGTTAAAATTAGTCTGCGGCCAACACAAAGATTCAGCATCCTTCTGAATTTTATTTTATTTAAATTCGATTCTATTTGCTTAAACTCGTTAGAAAAAGATGTAGCTCAATCTAATATTGACTTCGTATGTAGGTGCTTTACACTGGTATAAAATTATATATATAAACACGCACATGCACACCCCCACACACACCCCTAGACACGGAAAAAAACTTGGGTTCGGATACCCCATAACAACCACATTTTCGGATCTGCTTGTTATAGGTATAAATGTGCTTGTTATAGAATTAAAAGTGTTTGTTATAGAAATCTAAAAATTGTGCTTGTTATAGGTACTTGTTATAGAAATCTCTATAACAAGCACCTATAAGTTAAAAGTGCTTGTTATAGACAGCTCCGAAAATGTGACGTGACGAGGGTATCCGAACCCAATAAATTTTCCTAGACACGTGCACACACACAAACACACACATACGCACGCACGCACACACAAACACACACATACGCACGCACACACGCACACACGCACGCACTTAGATCGAGACCCACGCATGAATGCATGCGTTAATGCATATAATTTGTTGTATGGAAGACATCTAGGATATATGAATTATTATAACAACAATAATAACAACTAGGTGGGATCGATTATATGAATTCTTTATTTTTACTGCGTTCTATCAATTACCAAATTCTTATTTAAGTTTAAGTAACTAATATCGCTCCTTATAATTTCTTGTCCTGTCATCTTTGGTCTCCCTCTCCCTCTTTTTACATGGGTAAGATCCAATAATTCGATTTTTCTAACTAGAGCTTTAATCGGCCCACGATTTATATGCCCAAACCATCTAAGTCGGCTTTCTCTAAGTTTATCTTCAATTGGTGCAACATCAACTTTCTTTCAGATATACTCCCCCATTCTATCTTTTTATGTATATCCACACATCCACCTTAACATTCTCATTTCTATAATATTTATTTTATTTATATATTTTCTCTTTGCAGGCTAGCATTCAACATCATATTTAGAATACATAAATTATGTAACTAAAAATTTAATCAAATTATTTTATTAAATAAACATATAGCCCTGTTTGGTGCGGAGACCAAAATGATACTAATTTAAATAATAATAATAATAATAATAATAGATAAATAAATTTTTCTAATCATTCTACGCAAATTCTAATATAAAAAAAATATTATTTTATTTCGTATATCCAATGATTTTTAATAAAAATATCAACATTATTTCACATCCTAGACTAAAATACTAGATTCCTAGTATTTTAGTCGAAATAAAATTAATATTTTTATTAAAAATTATTGAGTATGTGAAATAAAATAATATTTTTTTTTTATATTAAAATTTGTGTAAAATAATTAAAAAATCAATTTATTATTATTATTATTTTTTAAACTAGTATCATTTTGCTCCTGATTTTGATCCCCACGCCAAACAAACCCATATATTAAAAGATACACGTTTAGTTAAACATTCAAAATTAATAATTGAAATTAAAGCAACTCAAAAACAGTATTGAAATTGGAAATATTTTACTTCACAAAAGCCAAGCTCCTATCAAAATCAAAAAACCACTCTAGTTAGATGCAAGTCTAGTTAATCGCATTTGAAAAATAATACTTTACTTGATGCTAACAACACATGCATGCATGCATGCTTTTACATACATACGTACATACATACATATGTATGTATATTTTTATATGCATTGAGTGAAAATTATGAATATCAGGTTCCCAATTCTATGTCACACCACCCTAATTCGAACATTGTCAAAGAATTCAGTCAAACTCAAAATAAATGAACCATCAAGTCAAACTATACCAGAGAAAGATCTGAACCTCAGCAGAGAGATTACTGAGGTGGGAGAGGAAGAGGAGATAGAGGCTCCGGAGCCAGTCTGTGGCGGAACTGCCGTCGATGTATACCAGCAAAATTATGGTGGCAAGGCACAAAAGTCAAACCAGTTTTCACCCTCAAAAACTCGAGTTAGATCTATATAACTTCACGTGCAAAGTCTGCAAATTCTGACCATGTTAAAAGAATTGGCTCAACTCTAATTCTTCATAAAATGAATTAATGCTAGTGATGTGCATTAAATGGTTCAAGTCGAAAAATCGAATCGAATTGATTAAATTTGATCGGTTTGGTTTGATTTAGAACATATCGGTTTAGTTAATGGTTTAATAGTTGAATTTTTTTAGTTATAGTTTGGGTTTAGTTTTTTATATTTGAAAATTAACCGAACCAAACTAAACTGGCCGAATTTTTAATCAAAAATCCAAATTTGCATGATGAACCAACCAAACGCACAAGAAGTTCTTAGAACTGGACATCAAGAACCATATAATATGCAGGACTTGCAAAGAGAAGAAAATTTTCAAACATTACTACAAAACAGAAATACATCAGCTTAATAAAAACAAGCCATATTTTTTCGGAGCTCGATAAGGTAAGCGGAATGGGCATAAGTTTTCTTCATGGAGATGAAATCGAGCAACAAAAAAGAAAGTGATACACTACAATTTAACTTCAATGAAACAATTATTTGTCATAAATTCACAGTTAATCTCAGCTATTAGTACAGCTAAATACTGTACAAATAACATCTGTGCATTTGAAGAGAATTGAAACTGCAACAATAAAAAAATTAAATACAGGAAGCAACAAGAAAGGTATTAGTAACACTACCTTAGCTCTTCTTGAGAAAAGCCTCACCAGAGAATAATCTGTGTATTTATGAACATAGAATGCACACATATTTCACGCATCAGATCGTGGGGATAAGGGGGTTGTCAGCACCTGCAGGCAGTTTAAGCGAAGAATGAACAAGATATTAACAGCCTCAAAAAACAAAGTCATCTGGAATCATTACATCTGGAAAACGAATTTGGCGGAGCTTTGGTTTGAATGGATTGAGATCTAGCATCTGGTCATGCTGTGTGTTGGAAGATTTGAAGTCAACTTTCACTTTTGGTTGAGTCGACGATAGTTCACATAGCTGTTCGATGGAAGGCTTGACAGCCGTTATCTTTGCAGCAGCAGCAGAAGAGCTCTTCAGATTCTGCAGTTTTGAAGGCTTAGAATCACTTCCCAGTTTAGGTTCCATGGAGAATGAATGGAAAGCTTGCTTCCACGGAGTAACTTGGATGCCAATAAACGCTTGCCCAGATTGAATCTTTGATGATATTGAAGGTAAGGTACGCAAGAGCCAGGATTCAGATGGTGCATTAGGTAAAGGTGGAGGAAGAAGAGACTCCAATAGTTCCGAATTGTTCTTCGACTGGTTATTCCCCGCGAAGAGCAGAGAACCGTTGTTGCTGTCAGCGTTCTCAAATTTTTTAAATGCTAAATTCTCTTCAAATCTCTCACCTTCAACTCGGAGCTCAGAATCTACATTAGTAGATCTCATGATCTCATTGCCAATGATCTTGTCATCCGTGGAGCTTGAATTAGACAATGAGATCACCGGAAAAGGTTTAGAGATGAAATGAAGGCCTTTCTCCCCTTCGGAGTTCCTGGCATCTGATCCCTGCTGGCTTTCATGGCTTGAACTCATGCCAGATTGTCTTTCCCTATGATCATTTTCGACGAATTCGAAGTCATCAATTCTTCCATTCTTTGAATCCTTCTTAGGAGTTTCAAAGAGCGTCTCACCGCTGCCTCCAGATTGATGGAAAGAAGAAGACCCATCCAGGATTGAATCACTCGTGCTTTTACTCCCACTTTCTCCTTGATTATGAATTCTCCATCCCACCTTTTTCTTGCACACAGCTTCCAATAGCTGCTCAACGTGAAAATCACCAATTTGACCAAAAATGAAACTTGAAACAAATTAGAATGCTAAGACGAAAATCTAACGATTTCACCTCGTTTTCAGCTTCCACGAGGGGGGTTTTATTGCTTCTGATTTTACTAATGTTCCAGCTTGTTAACGGAGGACGGTGGCGGCGGTCTCCAACTTCGCGTCCAGGCATTGGATTCAAGAGGCAGAGCCGCGGTAGTAGTCCGCATGCATTTGAGGAGAAATTTCTATCATAGTCGGATTCATAACTCTCGTCATCAGCGCTGCAGATTTCGTTTCGAGGATCGCGGGGATAGGGCGGCGCAACAAATTTGGGAGTTTGCTGATATGGCAGGGGTACCCGACGGAGCCGCTGTTCTCCATTTGCGGCTCTTTCAGCTACCTTCGGCGGCTTTCTCGAAGAATACTGTGGCAAGCCGGACGCCATCGCCTGGGCGGCGGGAAGGAAACGGCCCATCATGAAATCCCTAACCTGCGAATCGGCGGAAAAACAGTCCGTAGGTTCTACTGCATCTTGAATCCCGCTGAGGCCACTAACACTGCAGTTCATGAAGAACGACTCGGCGCGGGAGAGCGTTTCAACAGCGTCGGAGAAGTTATCGTCATCCTCCACCGTTACCATTAAAGCCGCCGTTGTCGTCGGGTTCTCCCCCGATTTTTCCTCGCATACCTTCGTTGCTAAATCAGCGACACTGATACTCGATTCACAGGAAAATCTCTCCGGTCCCCTGTCGTTCAGGATTCTTCCAGGAGGGAGTGAAGGGGCAGGCGTCGGTCGGAGACGGGAAATCGCCTCGCACTTGGGTTGCCCGGGCTTCTGCTCCCAAACGAAGGGCACGACACCCGGATTCCGCACCGGCCCGGACTTGAGCTCCGATTTATAGAACGGAAGGGCGGACCTCAGCGGAGGCGTCCGCTCCACCGACCTCGGCGCAATTATCGGCCCCGCCGGAGAAGGCGAAACGGCAAGATTGGAGATTGAAGCTGCTGTCGTATGGCGTCGGACTGAGAGGAGCGGCGCGTCGAGGTCGAGACGCTTGTCCTCCATCAAGCAGTGTTCCATTTTTCCCTCCATTGTTCTGAAGCAAAAACCCTAATCCGGCATCCCGATCTCAATAAATAGAAAGGAATGTCGATCGAAATGCAGAATTACCAAACTAGGAAGAAAAAAAGACGGAATTTGCGGCTGGCAATGGCTCGAAGGCTCGAAGCTAGAAACATGGAATCGTCGTCTTACTTCCTGAAAGTCGTCGTCTTCCGCTTTCTAAATCCCGTGTGAACGCCGAGCTGGCATGCAAATTGTTAGTGGAGTACATTCCCGTCACCACCTTCCGCCTTCGGAGCGGCATCTTCTTCCACTTTCCATCTCTCTTCCCTCCATTCGACAGGGACCAAGGGGAGAGAGAGAGAGAGAGAGAGAGAGAGAGAGAGAGAGAGAGAGAGAGAGAGAGAGAGAGAGTGACTTCACAGTTCCCTAATGAGCAAGATTTTAGGTAGCCGGAAA
>KZ451979.1:3169942-3180090 GCA_002786265.1 Apostasia shenzhenica
GGAGCGGCATCTTCTTCCACTTTCCATCTCTCTTCCCTCCATTCGTCTGGCATGTTTGAGAGTGAGAGAGAGAGAGAGAGAGAGAGAGAGAGAGAGAGAGAGAGAGAGAGAGAGGGATATTGACTTCACAGTTCCCTAATGAGCAAGATTTTAGGTAGCCGGAAATCGCCTGTGAGTGGAGGTTTTCTTGGCTCAGTGGAAGGGGAATTTGTAACAAAAGGATTTTAAGTTAAAATTCACATCATTAATATTTTCAATTAAATATAAAATTATAGAGCTGGTAAATTAACTGATTGCAATTAATCAAAATTAATTTTAAAAAAATATATTATATCACATATAAAATTTAATATTAAAAATTAATTATATTTTACATCAAACACATAATTTAAAATAAAAAATTAACGTTATTTTATATTTTATATACATACTAAAATGATAACTAACTTGTATTATATCGCTCACATGTTTAAATATAATAATTAATTTTACTTTATATTATTCATAATTTTTAATAAAAAATATTTTATTTAAATTTAATTTTAATTTAATTAAAATTAAATTTTGCAAATAAAAACACTTCTATTTTTTAAAAAAAAAAACAACAAACAAAACGCTTGTGAGCAGCTTAAAAAAATGTTTGTGAGTTATTAACTGAATTGTTCGAAAATTTAATTAATTTAGAATCTCACTTGAAAATAATTAGTTTAAATTATAAATTAATTGTATTGATTTAAAGTTAATTTTAAATTTGATATAACAAGTTTAAAAAATGACTCTATTTAACTGAAAATTTATATTTAAATAATATAAACAAGTTTATTTGTAAAGAATAATTTTAATAAAATTAAAATTAAATTTAAATAAAAATATATTTTATTAAAAATTATGAATAATATAAAATTAAATTAATTATTATATTAAAATACATAAAAATGTAATATTAGTTAATTATTATTTTAATATATATATATATATATGTAAAATACAGTTAATGTTAAGCTATTATTATGATATGAAATATAATTAATTATTAATATTATATTTTATATATAATGTATTTATCATATATATATAGGCTCTACATGTGTATACAAATATTATATATACAAATGTTATAAGAAATATAATTGGAGATACTTTGGCCAGTGCTTAAAGTTGATCTTTTAAACCTTAGGAACCAAGAATCAAACATTGGTATTAACAAAATTTTAATATTTTCTTTAGTGTTATGCATTGGTGTGTGTTCAGTTCCAATATTGATTAAACAATTAAAATATATCTAAATAATATTTTTGCCCTTAATTTTAGCTTTTATTTCTCATTATCCTTATTCTCTATCCTCTCGTGGTATTTCTTCTTTCATTCTCTAAAAAAAAAAAAAGGTGTATTCTCCTAACTCAGTTGAGAAGGAGCTTGTTTGAGAATCGAGAGGTCTCAGATTTCAATAACACTATCACTATAATCTTCAAATGAAGTAGGAAAAATTGTGGTATTAAAGGGTGAAAATAAAAAAAATAAATCAAATATTTTTTTTATTTTATATATTTTATAAATTTCACATATTAATATTCTCAAAAAATAAATAAATTTTAAAATTTTAAAATGTAAATATTTGAAATGAAAAGTTCAAAATATAAATTTCCTATATCCATCCTCTCCAAAAATGTAATGTTTGTATCATATTAAGTTCTAGAACTTAAAATTAACTCAATATTAAATGTTTTAATCAAATTTGAGTTTTATTTGAGTGAAAACTTTTTTTTCATTCAAAATAGATTTCTTAGTTAAATAAATTCTAATTACAAGTCATATTTTTTTATAAAATTATTCATCATAAATGTAATTTATTTATAAAGTTGGTTTTATACATTATGTTTGTTTTTATATTTTAATCATGATTTATTAATTTAATAATATATACACAAAAATAAAATTTATTTGTATTTTTTAAAATCTAATTATATATATATTATGAGTTGATTATAATTGGATAAATTTTATTTTAAAAAAGTCAGCTGCGAGCCACAACATGAATTTATAGATTTTAATTTGAGTTAAATCTGAGCAAGTTTCAAATTTGGAAAATAATTGTGACTCATATTTTAATATTTATGATTTAAATTTTTAAAATATAATTTTTAATGGGTAAAGTCGGATAAAGATTTTAAATCCAAAATTTCAAATTTTAGTTTTTAACTTGAAATATATTTTAAATCAAAATTTTACCTTTCTGAAATTTGAGTTTTATAGAGAAAAATTTAAATCTACAATTGTAGAAATTAGAATTTCTAAGTGTTAAAAAATTAATTAAAACTTTAATATTTAGTTTATTATTATTTTAGATAAATTCTAAATTATATAAACTAATTTTTTCATCCGAAATCACATAATAGGAAGATTTTAAAATTAAAGGCAAATGCATACAATTTAAAATTTTAAACTTTTAAGACTTAAGATTAATGTAAAATATTTAAAAATAAAATATATAAAAAATAAATTTTTATCATAAAAACTAAAACTAAAATTTAATTATTAAATTTAAATTATTTTTTACCAGGTTTTGTGCATGTGAGAAAAAGATAAAATATGTATATGAGAAAAATGAGAAAAACTGATGGCAATAAAAGGAAGGGTTATTTTGTCAAAAAAATTAAAAATTTTTCATTAAAATTTGCAGTTTCCTTCCAAAAGGACCCGGTCAAAATGAGAGAACAAACCAGACCTAACAGCACAAAATTGTTGAGAGAGAGAGACTAAAAATTGAGGATTTTAAAAGTTAAGACCAACTTGAAACGTTTTCCGAAGATCAGGGTCCCAAATGCAAGTTACCCTTTTTTAATGGACAACAGCTAAAATATATTATACTCCTTGGGATGGAAGATTTTATTTATAGTTCCTTTTACATATCACGTGTATAATAAATATGGAAACCATTTTCATCAAAAAAAAAAAATATAACCTGAAAGTAACTAAATTGATCCTACATTTTGAATTAATGCATAAATAAGTCCATCGATATTAATTATATTACACAATAAAAACTATTTTCTCTAATTAATAAGTCAGATATTATTTTCTTTTGAAATATTTATTAAGCCTATAAATTAGTTAAATTAGCTCATTAGTTAGAAAAAATAATCTTTATTGAGTTCTTTTATTAATATTAAAGAAACTATTTGCATATTATCTCAAATTGGAGAACTTAATTAGTTAATTTAGAAATTAAAATGATCTAAATATATATAGGCATGAATTAGAGGCACCTAACTGCCATTTACCCTTATTCAATAGTTTAAATGTATCTCAACATATTGGCGCATGCACTGATGCACATTGGGCCCCTGGCAGGCCCTTTTAATGGGCCTTTTAATGGGCTTTTTAATGGGCCATTGTTCCACCATTTAAAAAGCAGAGAAAACATTAACCTTTTTTAACACGATAATAAGCTACTTGATCAATATATCCCCCTAGAGCACTATAGTTCAAATCCAAGATTTGTACTAATATTAATTTTTAGGATCCGTAACCTAAAAAATTAAGTTAATAAAATGTACATAACTAATTCACTTATTATACTGTACACTCAAAGCCCTGAGTCAAACTCAACATTTTTTCGACAGTTGCATATTCAGCTAGAATTTTGTTAAATAGAGCGAAGTACTAAATTCAATAACTACTATACTCAGACTATTCTGACATTATTTTTTTATCGTATTAATTAGAAAAAATATTATTCATTGAATCTCTTTATTAATATTAATGAATTTATTTGCACCGTATCTTAAAGTAGAAAACCAACTTAAATTAATTTAAAAACTGAAAGAACTTAATTATATATAAGATCAAATTATTGAAAATTAATTGCTATATATTAACTCATTTATTTATTATAACATCAAGCAGAACATTGTAATTGTGCTTCAAATCCCCTAAATCACAAGTTAATTATTTTTCTAGAAATAATTGATTGAAACAATTATTGAAGTACTTGTCACCAGTAACTGCATACTACATTATTAATGCTAATAGTAGGAAACATCAATTCATGATATAAAAAGGGATAATTACACGCAGATCCTAGAATTTAACGTTTAATTACTCACAGATCTATATTTTTTAAATTATGTCATCGATGTCCTGAGTTTAATAAATTATCAAATGGGCTCTTTTTTAATTTTTTGTTATTAAAATTTTTTAAAATTAACATTATACCATTGGGCCTCTCTCTCTCCTCCCCACCTCTCTCTCTCTCCTCTCGATCGGCGCACAAGGGCAACGCAGCACTATCGTTGGCGGCCGTGCCGTGTGTGCGACTCACCGATGGCCGCGCGGCGCTCGCGCAACTGCCGTTGGGTCACATGCCGTCGCCTGTGTGCGCTGATCGGGAGAAGAGAGAGAGGCCCGCCGTTAGGTCACGGAGCCGTCGACGGGTCGCGCGGCCGTCGCTCGTGGGCCTCTCTCTCTCTCTCCTCCCGATCCCTGCGCACGGGTAATGACCAACGAGCCGCCGGCAGCTGCGCGGGCGCCGCACAGCTGCTGGTGGGTCGCACACGCCGTGCGACCGTTGGACCCACCGGTGGTCATGCGGCGTCCGTGCGCGCCGATCAGGAGGAGAGAGAGGGAGGCAGGGGAAAAAGAGAGGCCCAGGGGTATAATGATAATTTTAAAAAAGTTTTAATAATAAAAAATTAAAATAAGACGCGTTGATAATTTATTAAAATTCAAGTCCCCAATGTTATAATTTTAAAAATATGAACTTATACATTATTAAGCGTTAAACTTAGGAACCTGAGTGTAATTATTCCTATAAAAAAAAGTTAAGAAACATCAATGCAATGGTTGTCATACAAGTGCAAAATAATTAAAATAATCAAAGGCAAAGAAGTATCTTTGTGAACTATTTTGATAGTACTTACTCGATAATATATCTTTAACAAGGTTTCCTCATTAATGATATTCTACAAGATCTACTTAAGTCTTCGATAATTATATGTTTTTCGAGAAGAAGATGCCGACTAATTATCGTCTATCTTATGTTTAACCTTCTGAACATTAACTGCAGCTCATGATTCATGTGCCTAGCAACCAAACAGAATGAGCAATGACATTTTACTTTAAAAAAATAAATCACATTTTACGGTTATTAGATTACCGTTTAAGGTAATCTCTTATTTTTAAGGAGAATTTACATACAAAACATTGAATTCATCACAAATTACGTATTTCACCATCGTTTAGTAAATATTACGCATATCACACTCTGCTTATGGATTTTACATTTCTATTGTAACATTTCTATTATAAGCAGAGTGTGATATGCGTAATATTTACTAAACGATGGTGAAATGCGTAATTTGTGATGAATTCAATGTTCTGTATGTAAATCCCCTTATTTTTAACTATTATAAATAGCATGAAAATTGAAATACTTAAAATCTTGAATTAGTGGTTGAATTTAGTACCTAATTAATATAGTGCATCTTCAAGCCATCAAGAAACAGTAGTGTGAAATATTTCATAAGAAAAAAAATAAATTTAAATCCTATTTGTTTGACAATTAAAAATTAATTTAATTTAATTTTAAACTGACATATCACAACACATATAAAAAATTTTAATGTATTACACCACACACACTTTCTTCACAATCCATAGTATAAATTTTGTGAAGAAAGTGTGTGTGCTGTAATTTTAAAAAATTTGTGTGGCATGCAGCCATGCAGGTAAATGCCCCAAAATTTAGGGATATTTACTCACATGCCACATAAATCTTCATGTATTACACCACACACACTTTCTTCACAATCCATAGTGTAAATTTTGTGAAGAAAGTGTGTGTGTGGTATAATTTTAAAAAGTTTGTGTGGCATGCAGGTAAATGTCCTTAAAATTTAATATTAAAAAGTAATTTTATTTCACATACTCACACATTACTAAAATAATAATTAACTTATATCACATTATTTACATATCCAAATATAATAACTAACTTTATTTCGCATCATTCACAATTTTTATTAAAAAAATATTTCTATTTAATTTTAATTTTAATCTTGATAAATTAAATTTTACAAACAAACAGATACTAAAATGTTGTGATTTTGTGTTGTGATTTTTCTCATTGGGTTTTTTTGTTTTTTCTTTTTTGTTTTCAAACATGTCCCCATTGGATTTTATATACAAAAAATTAATTAATTAAAGGATTAATTGCTCAACAAATTAATGATCAGACATATTTAAGAAATCATAAACAAAAAATCCGACCCAATCTAGGATCGAGCCATTTGTGATTGTCATCAACAGACTGTTTGATTAGTTGTAGGAGGATCAGATAGTCCCTTGTAGCGAATAGAGAATAAAGATGATTGAACCAACCAATCAAGGTAAACCAGATTATCTAACCGTCATAACGCACACTTTTAAGAGATCATAGATGAAATCTCTGATAATCTCTTCCTCAAGAGTCTTAAAAAATAGTAAAATTTCTCTCAATATAGTTGTAATTTTTCTCTAGACGAGTAGTTTTACAAATAAATTTTCTTTTCTTATTATATTTTTTTCTTTATTCTTTGATGTTTTCATCAGATTTTTTTAGCTACGCGTTTTCTATTTAATCTAGATCTACGCCTACATTACTATCCTAAGAAGATTATGTTATTGTAGGCACACAATTCTCAACAAATAATGTGTCACTAAGTTTTTTATAAAATACTATTTCATAATTTCATTAATAACTTAAACTATTTGAGAAATTAAATTTTAAGGGCCAGATATTCCACCTTAATGTACCTCCAAATGATTAAATTGACTCTTCGTGAAACACAATTAATAGATAAATAATAGTTTTACTTATTGAGAGTTTTAGGTTTGAACATATAAGTTATTTGTATATTAACATCAACTCAATTGTTTTAAAGTATAATTTCTAACAAAAACTTTTTCCTTCCTATTTTTTCATTTTTTTCTTCATCATCTTTTATTTGCCATCTCATAATCCGTAAGATCTTTGCTGAAGAAAATTAATGCTAATATGTAATATTTTTTTATGAACATGTAATACCGTTTTGTAGAGAGTAAAATATTATTTTCTCAAATCAATGAGCAACTTCTTTTAACAATACTTGCATTCACATTTTCAGTGCACTTAAAAGAAGAAAATAAAAAATAAAATAGGATTTACATACAGAACACTAAATTCATCACAAATTACGTATTTTACCATTTTTTAATAAATATTATATATATCACACTGTGTTTATGGGTTTTGCATTTCTATTGTAACAATAGAAATATAAAAAGAGTGTGATATGTGTAATATTTACTAAAAGATGGTGAAATGCGTAATTTGTGATAAATTCAGTGTTCTGTATGTAAATCTCCCAAAATAAAAATGCATTCTATAATATTTTTAAAAATTAGTTTGAACTTTTTAAAATTTAACTTTACTTTACATTCATCACAAACATAAATATTAAAATTAAATTTATTTCATATTTTATAAAATTTTAAATATTAAACTACTTTTTTTTCTATTAAATTAATAAAGTAAAATATTTTTTTTACTTATCTTAAAATCTTACTGTTGATTGAAAAAGGAAGTATGGCGTTCACATAAATAGTTTTGCCCAACCGAAAAGAAAAAGCACTTAAAACTGTAGACAGCGACTAAAACCAGAGCACATGGCAAAAAAAAAAATAATAATATATATATATATATATATATGTGCAATATTTGATGCCATATTTACCAATTTTGTATATTACTTAAAAGAGAAATTTAATTTAATATTATTTTAATATTTTTATTATATTATTTAAAAAATAATTATTTTATTTAATGATAAGCAAAAATAAAAAAAAAATAGATAATATAATATAACAATAAAATAAATTAAGCTTAATGCATGTCTTCAAAATTAGTTTAATTAGTAATATTTTTATTTGTGCTTTTTCAATAGTTTTATTTATTTAACTTATTTTTCAACTAGAAAATATGTTGGAGAATGTTTGAATAGTTTTTCACTTTTTAGAACTCAAAATTATTTTAGTAGTTTTTCATTTTTTTTTAATTTTTAGTAGTGAATTAAAATTTATGTATGTTATATTTATTAAATATAAATATGTGATTCACAAAATGATATATTTACTATGCTACATAGCAAAATAATTATCACTTCAATATGTAAATTTATACATATTATTTTTTATTTATATTAACACGTTTTACATATATGCTTGCCATAGTATCTAATATTAAAAAATTAAAATATAAATATACATTATATTTTACAATTTCATAAGTAATATGCACAACAATTAAAATTAATTAACAATTGAGTTCCATTTAACATGAAAATCAAATCAAATTGAGTAGATTTTAATTAAGTTAAACTCAATTTTGTAAAAATGAGATTGAATTAAGAATTATTATTGTCTGGTTAATAGTCAGACCAATTAGAGCAATTATCAAAGATTGATATGTATTTTTTTCAAATGTTATTTTCTCGGTAAGCACAGCTCCTTTCGGACTATTAATAGCATCTATTTTTTAAGGTTCTGTTCGAATCAGTTGAACCAGTAAATCACTATTTTAAAAAAAATTCAAAAAAATAATAATATAAATAAAATATTATCAACGTATATTTATTATGATTTATAATCGTAAAATTCTAAATTTCATAATAAAATTAATTTATTATGATTTATATAATTTGGTTTGATATCAAATCGATCAGGATGACATGCCTAGCTATTTGTGGATTGATGAACCGAAAATCTGATGTGATTTTTACAACGCTGATTAAAATGGAATAAAATCAAAAATATATACCGACTTATATTGAAACCGACTCGCTCAAATTCGGTATTATTGATTCATTGAACCTGAGTTGTGGCTGTTTAAGTTCGGTGCCAGATAATCCTCTGGTAAGCAAAGTGCATTATGTGTATTTTATGACAATAATAATAATAATAATTATTGATCTTAAAATAACTTTAAAACAAAAATGATTGATCGTGGTGGGCTATTCTGAGTTCTTGCATTACGGATGATGTTGGTTAATGATAAGGGTGTTAATATGGATCAAAGATCGATCGAAAATTAATCGATTTTAGATTGAATCGAAATCGAATCAATCTAAATGAGCCGACTAACCAGCCAAAAGTTTGGCTCAGTAATAATTTTGAGCCAATTTTGAGCCGGGTAGGCTCATCTCGATCCAGCTCGAGATCAACTTGAATTAAAATATATTTTATATTATAATACATATATATAATATATGTATATAATATATATTAAATATATATTATAAACAGAGCCGATTTCGAGCCGGATCGAGTTGAGCTTACCCGGCTCGAGATCAGCTAAAAAAAATGAGATTTGATTCATTTTCGAGCTGGCTCGAAGTTGAACACAACCGAGCTTGAGTCGATTTCGAGTCGATCGAAATGTGATCAATCCGATTTCGAGCTGGTATTGGCTTGGCTCGAAATCGGATCAGTAATAGCCCTAGTTAGCGATAGTTGTCTTGTTATAGTAATAGCCCTAGTTAGCGATAGTTGTCTTGTTATATAAATTCATCTTATTTTTAATAGAAATATTACTTTCATAATAAGAGCAGGGTTGTAAACGAACCGAGCATTTGGACTTTAGTGATAAGCTCAATGCTCAAGTCGATAAGAGTTTGTTCATATTTATCAGCTCTTTAAATTGATAAGTAATCTTAAATATAATTTTAAAAGCTCGATCAGCAAATAAATGAGTCAAGCATGCTAGCGTTGTGTTTGTTAGTATCCGTGAACTAGTCATGTGAAATTTATGAACATACTCGATCAAAAGGTTAGATATGATATGCTTTTAGAGTTCAATTAATAGCTTATTTAAAAAATTTTACTAGGTTCGTCTAGCCAATAACGGGGCGCTATGTCAGCAGTGGGCCCCATCCAATGCCTATCGGCCTGCTGAACATCTGGCTGACTGAACCCAATAATTGCTTCTCATTTAGGCCAGATTTTAGTATATTTTGTTTTTATTAATTAGAAAAAAAAATCAATAAATTTGGAATTAGCATAATGATGATTCTATTCATAAATACATTAACGTTGATAATGTGAGCCAACTTAAATATATATATATATATATATAT
>KZ451979.1:3191530-3233697 GCA_002786265.1 Apostasia shenzhenica
GAAGGGGATAAAAGTTGATGGTGTTAAAAATAAAAGGACCAAAGTGCTAAGCACATTAAAATCAAGGTAGCAAAACGCATTTAACCTATAATTAAATGTGGAGTTATGGGTAGTTAATGGCACCCCTATTTGGCGCAAGGACCAAAACAGGACTAAAACAAGACCAAAATGGTATTATTTTAAAAAACAATAATAATAATAATAAATAAATTTTTTAAATCATTCTATACAAATTCAAATATAAAAAATATTATTTTACTTTACATACTCAACAATTTAAAATAAAAATATCAACTTTATTTCACATTCTAGATCAAAATATTCAAATCGAGTATTTTGATCTAAGATGTGAAATAAAATTTATATTTTTATTAAAAATTATTGAGTATGTGAAGTAAAATATTATTTTTTATATTAAAATTTGTGTAAAATAATTAAAATAATTTATTTATTATTATTATTGTTATTTTTTAAACTAGTATTATTGTGGTCCTGTTTTGGTCCTTGCGCCAAACAGGGATTTAACATTCATTATAATGTGATTAATTTCTCACCATCATTAACTCCCAAACTTTAGGAGGCACACGAGATTTAACTAAAAAATAATGTCATCAAAATAAAACCACAAGTATTTTATATTTATATTTTGACATAAGAATGTGTTTAATTGTGATGGTTGGAATGTTGGTGTATGAATTCCGATTTATTGAAATTTTGTTATAATAGTTTTTTTTTTATATAATTGTTATAATAGTTGATTATTGATAATATGGATAAATAATATTTTTGGTAAAATTGCAAACAGGGGGTGCAACTGTTTCTCGACTATTTTAAAATTCTCGAATTAAGCTATTTAAATCAAGTTTTGCAGTTCTGTTAGAACTCAAAGAGGATGCATCTACTAAAATTTCTCTTGCTAGCAGCCATCGAGATTTGCTGGCAATATTTGAAATCGTAATATAATGTCCCATGATTCAAATATAAATGTAACATTTACTTTGCTTTTCTAGAATTAATTTTGTGACTTGAGTGCTTTCTAAGAAGCCACCTATTTCAGTGTTATTTATACTGAAGTAGATTAACTATGAGTTTTTCGTCATTAGTATCATGGTTTTATTCTAAAAAATATTTCTACTATTTGGGATCACGTTATTTATTTATACAACCTAAGATTTACGAACTCCTTTTTCTTTCCGATGTGCGTTGATTCTTATTTGTGCCACTCTTACTACTCATTATCTAACCAAGGAGCGTGCCCAGAGCCACACTTTGCTCTTTTGCCACGGGCACTACAGGCCAACTATCTTCCATTTGGTTCATCCTAAAATCACATTATGCTATAAAAGGTCAGCTTTTATATTATATTATGACATTCAATGGTTTAAATGTAAAAGGTATTATTCGCTTTAATTTTAGAGAATTATGTAATTTGATTGTTTCTCAAAAAATCACCAATCAAAGTATTACTCTTTCTTAAGTACACTTAATTATAGAGTTTCTCATCATTCGTCTCACTATTTTACTTAAAAAGTATATTTTATTATTTGAGATTATATTATTTACTTATGCAGCTTATGAACTGCCATTCTTTTTCAATGTAGGAAGATCCATTTTCATGCCCTTCTCACCGTTTGTTATCTTGCCTAAAAGTCTGTCAGGAGTTGCACTTTATTCCAATGATTTGTTTCTCTTGAGACATCACTCGGCGATCACTCCTCGCCCTCTTTGGCCACCTGGGTACGTAACTCGACATTGACATTCTTCGTTACATGGATTCACGGCACACTGTTGATATTATCTATTGCGATTCCTCTGTCAATCCAATAGATATTCAAATTTAGATCCTAAATTGAGATTTTCAGGGCCGCTATATGAAAAATTTTTAAATTTAATTTACTCCGTCCAATTTTATATATTTATTCCAGCTAAAATATGTAATATATATAATTTCAAAAATATCAAATAAATTTCTTCATCGTTTGATCAACATAGATTAATAATTTAGGAATTTGCATCGCACACCTGATTAAAAGGTTAATGTTCAAGCTCATATATATATATAAGTCCTCCAATATATTTTTATTGAATTTTGGCTTTGATCTACCATATTATATAATGCAATGAAATAAAACTAAAAAATTATAATTAATTAATTTATGTTTGAAGAATTAATAAATGTTATCTCCTCTAGTTTTCAAATTAATTAAATTAATAATCTAATTTGAGATAACGTATAAATAGGTTCATTAATATTAATAAAAAGATCTAATAAATTAGTTTTCTTTAATTAATAGATTAGTTTAGTTAATTTAAAAATTATATAAAAATTTAGATTATCAGTGTCCAACCTATCCTAGTAATTAAAGAAGATATTTTTTTTATTTATTACCTTTATTTATACCAAAGAATTTATTTGTAAGTTTTCTCAAACTAGAGAATAGATTTGCTTAATTTGAAAATTGTAGGAATCCATTTACACGTAGACTAAAATAGAAGGACCTAATTGTTATTAACTCATTTATTACTTTGTAAATTACATTCAATACCTAAGTTTAAAGTATAATATATTGTGAGTCCATAATTTTAAAAATTTAGCATTGAGCCTGTCCTGTCTTGATATAATTATCAATGGGATACTTTTTTATTTTTTTTATTATTAAAATATTATAAAATTCTTAAATTACTAATTTTCTCTTTCTCCCTCCCACTTACGCAAGAGGGCACTCCCCTCTCTCTGTTAGGAGTGTGTATCCGGTTTATTTGGTTTGATCGGATTCAGTTTTGAAATTTAAGAAATCGAACAAACCAAATAAAATTATAAACTAAAAATCAAACCAACCAAATAAAAATTGGTTAGTTTTGTTTGGCTAGATTAAAACCATAATTTTTTCTTTATTTAATTAGTTATTTCTAAGAACTCAAAAATTTTAAAACAATACAATATAATGTTACAAAATTTCATAATCATAAAAACAAAACCATGATAAAAAAAAATAACTATCATAACTTTAAAAATAAAATTAACAAATATTAATTGTATGTAATTTCAACAACACTATCACATAGTAGTATACGACATTTTAGTTAATTCAGTCGATCCAGTTTCCAAATATAAGCAACCAAACTCAAATCATTTAACTAAAAAAAACATTAACCAAATCATCATATTTTAAATCAAATCAAACTGACTAAATTTAATTGATTCGATTTATTAGTTTCAACCATTTAATACACATTCCTATTCTCTCTCCCTCTCTGCTTTATATCTCCCTACTTTATCTCTCTCTTTCTTTGCAGGGTCGTGGTCTGCGCAACTGCGCGCAACACAGAGAAAGAGAGAGGGGCGGTCAACTGGGAGTGAGAAAGAGAAGAATAAATTTGTGATTTAATAAAAAATTTAGTAATAAATAAATTATAAAAATAGTCAATTAATAATTAAATTATAAGTTAATGATTTAAATGTTAAATTTTAAAAAAATTTACAACCTAGATATAATTTTACCTTTCATTAATTATTGGAGCTCAATATTTTTAGTTTTTCTTCTTTCAGTGAGGATAAGGTCAGACTTTATATACTTTCTGTGTGATATGATTGAGTGTGTAATGATTAGATAGAGAAATGACAGCAGAGATGAGGATTGATGAGAGAGAAATTCCACCTTCTTCTTTGATCCAATGATTAGCTCATTCATCTAACTATGCAGAAGCTGCCAGCTTAAAAATCCCACATTTAACTAAAAATAGAATGATTTAAATCCCTCCACCGTCTTCTTCGCGATTCCCAAACCCTAAAGATCGCCGGAGAGCTCGGAGATGCTATCCAGGTGCGGCCTCCAAACGCCTACCCTCCCCCGCCTTCTCTCGGTCGAGGCGGATGCCTTCTCCGCGAGAATCTCCGACAGATACCGCTCGGAGGAGCAGGCGAGCAATCTTGTGCGGTCAGCTGCGGCGGCGCCGCTCCTCCCCTGATCCCTCCTCCGCCTTCTCCTCGGCGACGGTGGCCGCGCCGCCTTCTCCGGCGTCGAGGAAACGGGAACGAGGAAATAGATCTTGCCGCGCTGCAGCTCGGCGGTGGGCGGGAGCACGATGGCCCTGGGAGGCCCTCCGGCGGCGGCGCTGTCGTCGCCGACGGAGGCAGGGGAGGGGGGTTTGCGGAGGACGTGCATGGGGTGGGCGCGCATGATGTCACCCGCGGAGACAGTGCGGTCGCCGGCGATCTCCTCGATGTGGCCGTTGGCGTGGACAATGCGGATGACGTCGAGGGGGCCGCAGGGTAGGATGCAGGAGATGCAGCAGCGTACAGTCTCCTTCATGGCTGTGCGCCGGCG
The DNA here is from genome assembly GCA_002786265.1 of Apostasia shenzhenica. NCBI lineage: Eukaryota > Viridiplantae > Streptophyta > Magnoliopsida > Asparagales > Orchidaceae > Apostasia > Apostasia shenzhenica. The sequence goes on from KZ451979.1 coordinate 3,195,859, forward strand.
CTCCGCCGGTAATTATGGTGTGGAATTTAAAGAGGAGGCAAAGGGGAAGAGGAAGAATTGAAGAGGCGAAAAAGAGCATGTGTTTGCAGTGCAAAAAGGGGGAATGAATGTTAAGGAGAGAGAGAGAGAGAGAGAGAGAGAGAGAGAGAGAGAGAGAGAGAGTACTACAAATAAGTGAATCTAAAAGAAACGAGAAACAGTAATTAATAGCACACACCACATGGACATGCAGTGCTTTCATATAGAAATTATGAGTGCGTTCAATCAGTTGAAATAATTATTTTATTCTACATTTATTTTTTATAAAATAGTTATTTTTTATTTTGATAGAATAATCATTTTATCTTCGTTAGAAAACTCAAATTACGTCATTGAATTTTGCCCATATACAAAAAGAAAGAGGAAGACCAAATAAGACACGACAAGAAACTATAAGAAGTAATATTAGTTATTTAGACTTAAATAAGAATTTGGTAATTAATAGAGCGTAATGGAAACAAATGATTCATGTACCAGATCCCACTTAATGGGATTAAGGCTTGGTTATTATAGTTGTTGTTGTTGATAGAATAATTATTTTATAAAAATTTCTATTCCACATCTATAAGAATAATCATTCATTCTCTCTACCAAAAGAATAGCTGTTCCTTGTAGGCCAAAATTATTATTCTAACATTTCCTTATTCATACACACATGCATATACATATATATTTATATAAATTAAGTTTATTTAATTATTTGTGTAAAATCAAATTTAAAACTAACAAATAACATAAAATTTTATTAAATTATATCTATAGGTATTTTAGTGCTTTTTTTATTCACTTTACATTTTGTATTCTATTATATTTAAGTAAGTAAAGAATTTACTATTCTATTTTTTTTAGAATGATAATTTCATTTCATTGAAGTAAATGTATCAGTCTCCTTAATATGAAAAACCTATGACATAGCAGGCACTTTAAAATTTTTTATCATCACGTGATTAGTTACAAAAATATTACACAAGATAATAGAGAACTTTCACGATGGAGCACAAAAATGGTTGTTAGCTCTTGTTAGAGAATTTGAAAGGAATCCGTGTAATTTATGCTCTCATATTGCTTTTCTCCTTCTCGCTAGATCCCCTTTGGATTAGCTAAGATGAGTTATTATGTCTTTCGAATTGTTCTTGATATAGTTGGAGAAATAGAGGTATTTATACTCGGCTTCTGGGACATGAAGCCCTTCTTTTAGATTGGATCTTTTGTAGTCTTCCTACATATTGCTAACATTACACTAGGATTTATCGGGTTCTCTTAAATGCATTAGATTTTATTTTTCTCTTGTCTATCTATTTGAATTTTGTACAATAGCCCATTTCCTTTTTTCTCATTCTTTGTCTCTTAAATGCCTCGGATCTTTATAGATTATAATTAAGGCCCTGTTTGTCTGAAAGTTTAAAATTAACCTGGTTTAATTTTAACTAGACATATCACATCACATATAAAATTTAATATTAAAAATTAACTTTATTTCACATCCTACACATATTACTAAAATAATAACTAACTTATATCACATCCCTCACATATCCTAATATAATAACTAACTTTATATCACATCCCTCACATATCTCAATATAATAACTAATTTTATGTCACATCATTCACAGCTTTTAATAAATTCAAGTTTAATTTTAACATTCTTAAATTTAACCTTACAAACAAACAGACCCAGATGTAGTATTTTAGAGATTTACTATTTTTCAAAAGTTGCTGACAATCCCTTGTTGCCTACATTACAATATGCACATTTAGCTCCTCTCATTTGTGTACACATGCAAAAAAAGTATAATTATATAATTAAGTAGTATTTTTTTAATAAAATTTTGCATTTAACCTATTGCATAAGCAATAGTACTAAATTGTGATTGTAGCGTGTCTAATTAAATGTGTCTCAATATGGTTAAATTGTATAATAATACAAATTGTATTCCATCATTGATACAATTTGATTGAATTACTATCTGATTGAAAATATAACATCCTGTGATTCAAATGTAGAAATATTATTCATTTTGGCCTTAGAAAAATTGTGTGACTTGAGTGCTTCCCAGGAGGTAATTATCTATCCCAGTACTATTCTAGCCCAAGCACGCTTAACTACTGAGTTTTTCATCATTAGCTTCAGCCACGGGCGTCACAAGCCCACCAGTTTCTACCTGGTTTGTCCTCGAACCACATCGCGGAAGATCGACTCTGATACTATATTGTAAATATTATAACATAATTCAAATGTAGAAGTATTATCTGCTTTGGCTTTAAAAAAAATTGTGTGACTTGAGTGCTTCTCAGGAGGTCACTCATCTCAGTGCTATTCTAGCTCAAGCACATTTAACTACAGAGTTTTTTATCTTTAGTCTCACAGTTTTTTCTAAAAAGGCGCATCTACCATTTGAGATCACGTTATCTACTTATACAACTCATGAGAATCTCCCTCACTTTCTGATGCGGGACGATTCATTCATGTGTCCCTCTCACTAATAAAGATGTTTGCATTGCTGCACGAGTTTTTTTTTTATTTTATTTCAATTCATTTTATACAAGTTGTATTAATTGCTAATTTGTTGTACAAGTTGACAGTATAGTATACGTGGTTGTCACAGCTGTAATGCTCGAGTATTTTTTTATTTATTTAATAATAAAAATTTGAATTTTATTTGCTCTAATTTTGTTATATTTAATTAATTTTAAGATAATTAATTTATCATTTATTTGAAATTCAGACAAGTATTAATGGAGAATTAATTTAAAGAATTAATTTAAATTAATTGCTATAAATTTCATCATTATCTTTTAAGAGATTTAAATGAATAGTCCATTAGAATAATTTAAAATTTAATAATGATAAAAGGCTATTTATCTTTAATAATTAAATTAATTAATTAATTAGATGTTGCAATTCCCTTGCATCAAAATTTACAAATTGAACCCTGTTAATTGAATCATCACATCAAATTTCCTAAAAGATAAGAATGAATATTTATGATAATTAATTTAAATTAATTTTTGATTAATAATTATCCATATTTCAAATAAAATTTAAATTAATGATCATCTAAAATTAATTAAATATAGTAAAATTACAATAAATAAAATTATTTTTTTTTATTATAAAATTCTGCTATACAAACCAAAATACGCCCTCTTAGGCCCTGTTTGGTTGGAGGCCATCTTGGCCAGGCCATGGCCAAAATGGCCTCCAACCATTTTATTAAATAATTTTTTTTATTTTTCATCCTCAATACATAAATTTTAATATAAAAAAAATTATTTTATATTATATCTATACAATTTTTAACATATTATACTTAATTTTTTATTATTATTAATTTTAATAAAATGGTTGGAGGCCATTTTGGCCATGGCCTGGCCAAGATGGCCTCCAACCAAACAGGGCCTTAGGGGATGGTATTTAGACTAATTCATTAACCGACTTTCCAATCTTACCCCTGAATAGCGAGGGGTTTTTACTCATTTTACTTTCAAAATTATGTATTTATTTAGTCACTTATTGGGGAAATATTAATGAATGTCCATATTGATTTTTCTCTCTTTTATTTAGATGAATGATTTGATCTTGGAAAAGTTGATGGAGAGAATGCTGTTTATAATTTTATTTTTTTTTATTTTTTTCAAAGCTTAATATTTATTATGATGTAACAACACATGATACAACTTTCATTGGATGCCACAAATACATCAGAATAGACATAAAAAAATATTTATAGATATGTAAATTAATTAGTATCATGATTTTGCATCTGTAATATAGGCTTTGCTGACCCAGGCTTCACCCCAGCGCGGGACATGATAAATCACGCTTACCAGTACTTTTTCTCCTATGTTGGTCTCATACATTCCTATCTTGGCCTCATACATGAGACTATACTTAATTGTTCCTTCATCAGGATGCAGTTTATAATTATCTATTCAAATTATGAGATATTATATGTAAATATTTAATTTTAAAGAGTTAAATGAGTAAAAAATCTTTCGTTTACTGAAATATAATTCCCCCTATAATTTCTCATGAGCTGTAAGATTAATTTGCTTTTTAATGCTATGTTGCATGTATAAACTATTGGATATATATTAAGATCTTGTTTGGTAATAATAATGAAATTTTACAATACACTCTCAAAAATTCTCACCACTTTATTATATTTATTTCATATTTTGTATAAATTTTATCATTAAAAAGAAATTTTATTTTATATTATATATATTTAATAAAAATCAAATTTATTCCACTTACAGTATAATTCTTGAGATAAAAAAAATTTAATAATAAAAATAATTTTATTTTATATCATAATATTATTTAAATTCTTTCCTCTTAAACCTAAAATAATTCAAATCTTTGAATAAACATACTCTTGTATCACTTTAAAAAAAATATTTGTAAGACTTAAGTTTTGCGCACAATAGCAAATTTATGTTGTACAGAAAAATTTCTCATTTTTGAATGTAAAAAAAAGTAAATTTATATAAATTTCTAAAAATATTATTTTCTTTTATAAAATTCAAATAATGAGTTCATATAATTAAAAAATATTATATATATTTAAAAATTAATGAAATAAAAGCTTTTTTTTCTCAAAATTTAGTTGGTCGGATTTGATTCGGATTTAATCGTAACTCAATTAATAATTGGGTTGGATCAATTTTTAACTCATTTTAAAACATATGTTTATGAATGGTTAATTTGCCAATTATATTAAATTTATGAGTTGAAATTCGCATATGTATTTAAAATCAAATTATTATTATTTTTAAATAAATCAATTAATTTCCGTGCAGCGTAACGTTAGAAATTCGCATCGAATAGCCACGCTGTCATTTTTTTTTTGATAGCGCTGTCAAAACTTTTTGCCGAGTTCTTTTACGATCAGGCCAGAGTTCAGCTGATCTGGCTCTCGCCGACGGCTGTCAGGTCCCCTCTCTCACGACGGTCGACGAAAGGCCTCAGGCTTGCCTCGCTCACCGTTAACCCGGAAAGCGAAGGGTGAACAGGTTTACAGTTCCGATCTCCTTTCAATTCCTCAGCCGTGGAGGATCAGTCGCTGATCGCCAGCAGCAGCTCTGTTATGCGTCCAACTCAAGTTGTATGGTCCAATCACTTCTATTGAATGTCGTCGCCTGCAGCCTCCGTTTCTTTTATCAAACATAGATCTGAAGGTGAGGGTTGTTATACTTAAATTTTTCTGTTTATATCTCTTTTGTTGACGCTGCTTGTGTTTTTTGATCCAGTGATGCAGATCTGATTTGGTATTTATGGTGTATAGTTTTCATTTGAATCAAAATATCATTCTAATTTTGTATGGCCAGATCTTGTCATATTTGGGCTATTGGATGTGTCAGAACTACTTGTTTGGTTGTTCCTAACTATGTGAGTCATCATGCTTTTCATTGCTCTTCTGTTCATGATCCTGCTAATATGGTTGCATTTGTTACCATATTGTCTCGTACATACACACCTAAGTTTGTTGTTTTCTTAAATCTTCTTTAGAAATAGTGCAGTGGACTATTAGGTTCTGTCATATCATATTCTTGCACATCATTGATCATGTGAAATCAATTAGTTTAATGGTGGCTTGGTGTTGTTAATAAATCAAAAGCTGTCTCTGTTGAGGTGATTGATATAACTGAAAGTTGGTAGAAGTAAGCTTAATCAAAACTTGATTCGTCAACAATATACATATAGAATACCCAGATGTTAAGGTAAACAATACCTGATTTGTTTCTAAATGGACAATAAAAGAGCTTTGGATAAATAAATATAAAGGCCTAGCTTACTATAGATATTATTTATTTTTAGGGGTTTTACAGTTTTAAAATGCGCTTATGTTGCTTAAGATGTGTTAATATATCCAGCATCTCTCTCATACTTTGCCAATATGGGATTTGTGTAAAGCTTATCATATGCACCCCCTTTTAGGACTCAACGTTCTTGATGTGTTTTGTGGCACCAACTCCAAGAGGTCACACAGAGTGGCTCTAATACCATATGTAATATCCCAACTTACATAAATATTGTTTGCATGTGACACTTAGCTTATCTAGAAACTCTAATGTTGGTGAAATTTTAGGTCATGCGAGAGTGGTGACATTCTCAATGAGCCTGCAAAAATTAGAAATCAATGGAATAATAATAGCATTAGAATGCTAAAAGTGATGCTTTAAAATCACTTTGTATTTCTGATAGCATCAAATACAAAAGATCATCTTAATATAGCCATAACAACAAAATGGAAAATATGACTAGGCCTTCTCGATCTCCTTTCCTTTTTCCCGTGCTTGACTCGTGGTAGCAATAACTGTGAAAAAGATATCAGTCCACAGACCCAAGGGCTAAGTAAGCAAATGCCACACTAAATAAAAACCACTTCAACGTGTTAATCATCTCACATAATCATCATGATTCTGATTTTGGATTGAAGTGGAAGTGATCTATGGCCTTGAAATATGTCCAAAATGTGTTTGTTGTGCGGTCAAATCACCACTCAACTGGCAACGTGGGAGAGATCAGGCTCAGTACAATCATTTATACTCCTCGAATATGAATTATTTGACTGGTCCTGAGTCACAAAATAACTCGTTTAGAGGCGGAGTCAACTCTGAGCTACGGGGCCCAACCGAGTTATTTAATTGAACAATTTCTTCGCATAGTTCATCCGAATGAGCTATCCGAATTAGCACTCTTTTCTCTCTCTTATCACAATTAATGCTATCTCACTTAACCATGCCCCTGCAACGTGCAACGTGGTGTGAAAGCTTGAGGAGGTAGGCCTTAGTGTTGGAGTGCAGTCCTTAAGTGTCGACAAGCCCATAGGAGACTTCTCACTAATGAGAGTCGCCAACTCCGCTAACTCTCTTGCCAGTATAAATACCTTCATTTAATACGAATGAGAAACTTTTTGGTCCCTCCTCTGGTCTTCCCAATTCCCTTTTTTCTTGAGCTTTTCGGCTGGCCCCCCTCATCGCTTTTAGCCTAGTTCTCCATGATGACAAATGGCCTACACACTTCTCCGTCTCCCTCCTTTTCCTTACAGAGAAGCTTCTTCTTCTTCTTCTTCTCATTCTACTCCAGTTCAGAGGGATTATCCTTGTGCAGCTAGCAGAAGGTAATGAATTAGATGAAGTTTGGACTTGTTTTTGTTAGAATTGAAAATGTTCATCCATTTAGTATGAAATCTACATCAAGTTTTTGTAGCAGGAGACTTTTGGATTATAACATAAGCTTAGAAGTTTATGCAGGAGACCTTGATTATAATTTACTTTTTGGTTAAATTACTAATTGATTTTTATAGTTTACCTATAATTGCAGTTAGGTTCATATTTTTTAAACATTATAGCATTAAAGATTCTAAAATTTAATTGTAGGGACTTAAAAGACGGAACTAAAGGCCCCTATAACATAACCACAGGGATCTAATGAAGGATTCAGAAAACTGTGGATTTAATTGTAATTATGCGTACACTGTAGGGACCTATTAGTAATTTGTGTTTTTTTAATCAAAACTTTGCTTCTTTGTATCGTTCAAATATTTTATCCATTTTTGCTTCTTACAAGCATTATTCTAGGAGTTTAATTGGCCTCTCTTTGTGTTATTAAAAAAAAAAAAAATTTGGCCCCCTTTTTTTTTTTGAAAGATGACAAGTCATAATATTAAACTAAAGCAATATTACAAATAGTAAAGAAGTCAACCAGCATCCTCCTTGAGGATGTTACAAAAAGCAATGGGAAGAGGCATATCTCTCTCCCAGCGAAAAGTACCTAATGTAGCATAATGAGTCAAAAAGTCGGCTGCACTATTTACGTTACGTGATATATGTGTAACCTTACAAAAAGAGAACGAAAGCAAAATATTTGTAATCTGCTCAACGATAATGTCTCTATGCGGGTTTGCATGGGTTCTAAGATATTCTGATGGCATTGCTAGTGTTCCATTTAGAGCTCTATTTGCTGGTTGCTGATGCTGAATATGATGCTCCATTTGGCGTTTTGATATATTTTGCTTTCAAAAAAATTGGCCCCCCTTTGTTGTAAGGTTATTTCATGTTGTGTGGAGTTGCTGTTTTTCTTTTACTCTTTGTTTTTTTGAAAGATAATTTCTTTTGCTCTTTTCTTCCCTATTTTATCATATTTTTTGAATGCAAATGCTGTTATAAACTTATAATAACATAACTTCTACATGTTCTTTTCTTTTTTTGGCAAAACTTCATGTTATTACATCAATGGTGTTTTGACATTTTGGCACATAGTTAGTTAATTATATGTTTTTGTTTCTCTTGTAAAAGTTTATTTTTAGGGTAATTATTTACATATTATAGCAAATAATGTTATTTTATATATTATTTATTTATATTTGATAAATTATAATGTGCACTCATATTATATATATATATATATATATATATATATCACAAATTATTGAGAAAATGTTGTATTGATAATTGGACGTATCACAATTATTGATATAAATGTAATTTTTATACATTTTATATTGTATATTTTCAATTTTTTGATAATATGTTTTCAAATCTTTTTTCTTAATAGTAAAGTTTTCAATTCTGACTCATGCTTACGTTTATTTGGAGAACATCTTGGTCATAATCATAGCTAAAATGACTTCCAATTATTTTATTAAAAGAATTTTCATTCTCAATGCATAAATTTTAATATAAAAATTCACTTTATATTATACCTGTACAATTTTTAATGCATTATATTTAATTTTTTTTATTATTTTTTTAATAAAATAGTTGGAACTTATTGGAAGCCATTTTGGCCATGACGGTCTCCAACCAAATAGGGCCTTAGGGCGTTAATCTATATACATTATATTAAAATAAAATGATAATTCTTAAGCACAAATACCATCAAAAAACAAAATCACAAACTTATTTGTGCTGTTGGTGAGACCTTAGCGCCCGTTTGTCTCTAAGTTAAAAATTAACTTGATTTAATTTTAACCTGACATATCACATAACACATAAAATTTAATATTAAAAATTAACTTTATTTCACATCCTATACACATAGCTAAAATAATAACTAACTTATATCACATCCCTCACACATTCCAACATAATAACTAATTTTATATTACATCTCTTACATATCCAATATAATAACTAATTTTATTTCACATCATTCATAATTTTTAATAAAAAAATATCTCTATTTAAGTTTAATTTTAATCTTATTAAATTTAATATTACAAACAAACAGAACTATACATGATAGCCTACCCAAAGCTTTTATGCCTAAGTTGATACTTAAAATATCTAAATTCACTCTAATTTAAAGGGAATGTAGAGAATTGAATTTGTTTTGTAAGGAGCCGCTTTGATTTGATTTTGAATGAGTTGAGCTCAATTAGAAATTAAAATTTGAATCTAGTTTGATTTGTGCCTATTAAAGTTCTGTCAATTTCAAGTCAATTTTTGAGTTAAATCAAACATAATTATAAACCATATTTTTTATAAAAATATAAGTTATTCATATTAAATATATTAAATTTATTCATTATAAATTATCTTAAACGTATATTTATATTATTATTTTTTATATATATAATATTATAATATATTTATATATAGAAATATTTCAATTAAACTTAAAATTTTTTACATATGTATGTTTTTGTAAAATTGAGTTAATTATGAGTTGGATTAATTTGTTTTTGAGCAACCTAATTTTGAGTTGAAAAAAAAATTAAAATTAAAATTGAATAAAATATGATCTACTTTTTAGTGTCACCTATGTTTTCTTAAAGATGATAAAGAGGAATTAAGTTATGGGGACAAAGGGCCTCATTGGTCTTATATTATCTTATTCAAAGATCAAAATAATTTATTTATTACAAAAATAAAAAATTATTTTATTTTATATTTTACATTATCTTTAATATATCAATTAATTTTATTTTATATTATACATAATTCTTAGGAGTAATTTTATTTAGACCTTTGAAATTGACTCATGATTTGACACGGACTTACCGAAATGAAAATATATCATCTAAGTCTTTCCTACCCAAAATTTTTTTTATGCGCATCTTGAATAAATTCTATTAAATTTGATCATTAAGGTGATTTCAAAAAAAATTAAAATATATATTTAAATATTTAAAATTATTCTTATAAATTAGAGTATAAAAAATATATATAAATTGATGTTAGAATAATAATTAAAAATACTTAAATATATATATAATATTTAAATATATTTTTTTTTAAATGATAACTTAACTTAAAACTTATGAAATTTATAAAAAAGGACCAGCATGTAAAAATAATTTGTGCAGAAAAAGCTTAAATGGGACATTTCTTTTTTTATGTACCCACTTGGAATTTACATTATAACTCAAGTAAATGAATGAAATTATTCTTAATTTTTACTAAACCTAATTAATTTTATTTTTTTTTATTATATACATATTTATTAATTTAATATATTTTAACATATTTTTATTGTCAATAAGCTAGAAAATAAATTTCCTCCAATTAAATATAAGAGGAGTCAATTTTGCATGGCCTAAATACTGTACCTTCACAACTGCATGCCCTACTGTGCTAAAACTTCTAGACATGTTCACATTCTTTTTAATAAAAATATTAACTTTATTTTACATCATAAATTAAAATACTAAATTTTAGTATTTTGATCTAGAATATAAAATAAAGTTGATATTTTTATTAAAAATTATTGAGTATGTAAAATAAAATAATATTTTTTATATTAAAATTTATGTAGAATGATTAGAAAAATTATTTATTATTATTATTGTTATTTTTTAAACTAGTACCATTTTGATTTTGATTTTGATCCTTGCACCAAACAGGGCTAATAAATATGTAAATATTGTTACTTTATGCATAATTGTTTCTATTTAATAATCTTAACATGCATTATTTTAGTTCAAAATGTGAAATTGGATCTATTTGAAATACATATAATAAAAAAATATATATAACTATGATTCTCCATTGCAAAATTGTGATTTGTGTAGCTGCATTCAGTACCATTTCATTGATTTGAAATTATGAAGGTTTTGATAATTTTAGATATAATAATAGCTTATCTGGTCTTTATATTATTTTAATTATGTCTTGCATCAAAATAATCACATTTTATATTTATTTTATTTCATAGTTTATATTATTTTTAATATAATTATTTTATGATTAATTTATTTTATTTCTATTATGCTCGTATTTAACTTAGTATAAAATTTTTAAGGGACGAGTAGAATGATATCAATAGCAAATAATCCTATGAAAGTTGTAGTTTTGATTTTGATTCTGCTGCAGGTAATTCGTAATATTTACAGCAGTAATTTGTAGATTGTCTGAATTTCATGTTTGAGGTCGAATATGCCAATGGTCAAGATTAATATAACTTGAATGTAATTTCCTTAAAAGATAATATAAAAAACGAACACTGAGTCGGTGGTTGCCGCTTGGGGCGACGAGCCGCCCCCGCCCCTCGATAGACTCGAGCTTATATATGGCTTCCGTCTGGCCCTTTTTTTGTATAAATTACACCAAGGTCCTTATATTTAAGGCTTAATAACACATAAATTTTAATTTTTAAAATTACAACATCAAATTTTTGCGTTTTAATAATTATAAAATGAGTTTTTTTTTATTTTTATTTCTATTTTTTTTAAATTACCATTAAACACCTCCTCCTCTCTTGATCCCCTCACACACGTAGTTTGGCCGCGGACCCACCGGCAGTCATGCGGCCTCGCGTGTGCGCAGGGATTGGGATGAGAGAAAAAGAGAGAGGTATAATGATAATTTTTAAAAAATTTAATAATAAAAAAAAATTATTTAATAATTTATTAAAATTTAAGGACTCAAATGTTATAATATAGATTTGTGGGTTATTAAACTCTAAACTTAAAAAATTGAGTGTAATTTACTTTTTTTTTTAATAAAAATTAATTTTTAAATTTAATTAAAAAATATTTTAATATTCAGAGCACATAAAATATGAAATAATTTAAATTTTAATATTGATATTTATATTAAATGTAAAATAAATTAATTTTTTATAATTAAAATTTATATTGAATAAAACAAATATCTTAATAAAGTGAGGCCTTAGGCTCTGTTTGGTAATAATAAAAAAAAGAAGATGTAGTTGGAATTTTTAGTGATTTTTGAAAAATGTGTATGATGTGAAATAAAGTAAGTTGGTTATATTAAAAATTGTGTATGATGTGAAATAAAGTTGATTAATTTATTGAGAATTGTGTTGGATGTGAAATAAAGTGATTGTTTAATGTTGGAATTTGTGTGAGATGAAATATAAAATAATTTTTTTAAGTTTTTTTAAAATAAATTTAAGATTTTGATGATGGGTAATTTTAGCCATACTTTTTTGGCCATTGCCAAACAGAGCCTTAAAGTGCCTAATTAAATGGCACAACTCCGCACACAGAATAACATAAAATACTATTTATTATAATTTTTTATTATTTTAATTCATTTTTTAATGTTTTTATAAATTTTGTTAGAATTTTTTTAATTAATATAAATTCATATATAAACTTTAACTAACTGCATATAAAATAAAACAAGATCAATATAAAATTAAAATGTAAAAATAATATATTTTTGATTTTAATTGTCCTTATTTAAATTTATATTTACTTAGTTAAAATTTGTATATAAATTTACATGATCATGCAAAACATATTTTATAAAAAAAAGGCAAAATAATGAGAAAATAATATAAAATAATATTTTTTTGGCGTTAACCGTGTAGTGCTACTCGCACTTATTAGGCACTTCACAGATGATGGGGCGTGAAGGTCGCGCCCAATATAAATTTCTGTTAATTAGGATGCTAATTTTCACTTGAATATTTAAAATTAATTAAAAATTAAAATTTTGACAAGTTGACAAATAACCTGTTTGTATGAATAAAATTAATTTAATTTTAAACAAACATATAATCAAATGCTTAAAATTCAATTGACTAAAAAATTAAAATATTATATATATATATATATATAGTTATACATACAGTATGCGAAAATACGAAAAAATAAAGAGAAATGATATTTTCTTATTATTGAGCGTGTAGTGCTGTGCATGCTAATTGGACGGCTCACAGATAATAGGGGCCGAAGGCCGCACCTAATACGAATTTCGCTTAATGAGTCTGCTAATTTCACTAGAATATCTAAAATCAATTAAAAATTAAATTAAAATTTGAATTTTGACAACTTGACAAATAATCCGTTTGTATGAATGAAAATTTTTATTAATTCAATATTAAACGAACATATAATCGAACCAAGCCTGCTGAAAATCTGACTGACTAAAAAATAAAATAATATATATATATATATATATTTATACATAGAGTAAATTTTAATATGTTAAATTTTTTAATAATCTAAAAAATGAGGATATTAAAATTTTCATGACATAACACAAAAGATTAATAGATAAGTATAAAAAAGATATTATGGTCTCGTTTAATTCGATATTTTTTTTTTTGCATAACATAAATTTTAACTGTAAAAATTAATTTTATTTCACGTTCATCACTAATACAAAAGTTAAAAATAGCTTTTTTTCACATTTTACGTATTTTTTGATATTAAAATATTTTTTTTATTAGATATAAAAAATAAGAAATATGTTTTTATCCAACAAAAAAATGTTTAAATCAAACGAGGCTAATAGGAACGAGTTTGTTATAAGAAAATTAATTTAACAAATATAACGACCTTAATTTTCATGATATTCTGTCAATATTATTATAGTTAATTAATTTAAACTCTCATAATGGTAATTGATAATATCAATCATCATAGCTCGATGTAAGGCTGTTAATTTTGCTCGAAGATCAAAGATCGTTCAAAAATTTAATCGAATCAAGCTCGATTCGATCTAAATGAGCCAACTAATGAGCTATTTTTTGGCTAAAAAATTTTATCAATTCAATCTTGAGCAATAGGATCGGATTGAGATAGCTCGAAATCAGATCGATTAAAAAAATGCATATATATATATATATTTATATATGTAACTAGATTTAGTATATAGTTTTTTTAGTAGTCTATTAGAAGGTTTCATTAAACTTAGTCGAAAGTTGAATCAATTTTGGCTCGGATCTAGCTTGAATCGATAGCAAATGAGTCAGACCCAGCTCGAATCGAGATCGGATTGAACTCTCCTGGTTTATTCTCTGGATCAAATTGAAAACTTTCAATTCAATTTTGAGCCGAGATCGGATTGGCTCGAGATCGAATCGTTAATAACTCTAGCTCGATGGGGGGGGGGGGGGGGGGATGGTCGGTAATGGCCAGTCAATAATAGCTGTAGGTGCATGATGGTTAACCCTGACTGAATTATAGTAATGACATGCCACGTAGTATATTTATGGAATAATGTGAATGAAATATTTCATCTACTTTTTTTAGAGAGAATTACATACATACCTCTTAAATTATCTTGAATTACATATTAAACTCCTTATTTTTTAGTTTTACAATTTAATCCCTAAATCATCCAAAAATAACATATTTAGGTATTTCTTAAGATTTTTAAAGTATATTTTTTGCTGATTTATAATTATTTAGATGTTTATTACCAATAATATATATATATACAAATATTATAAATATATTTGTAAATACATGTATTCTATTAGTTTTTATTTTTGGATGATTTAAAGGGTTAAATTATAAAATTAAAAAATGAAGGGCTTAATATGTAATTTAAGATGATTTAAAGGATATGTATGTAAATGCCCCTTTTTTTAAGATGTTAATCTGACAAGATTATAAGGTAACAACAATTGAAATAATTAATATATAAATATAATATTAAAAATTAATATATATATATATATATATATATATATATATATATATAAAATTTTAATGTCTTTTTCGGCCTTGTTTGTTTGAAAGTTAAAAATTAACCTAGTTTAATTTTAAACAAGTATATTACAACACAAATAAAATTTAATATTAAAAATTAACTTTATTTCACATCCTACGCATATTAATAAAATAATAACTAATTTATATCATATTTCTTACATATTCCAACATCATAACTAATTTTATATTATATCTTTTAGATATTTTAACATAATAAGTAACTTTATTTTACATCATTCACAATTTTTAATAATTTTTTTTAAATTTAAATTTAATTTTATTAAATTAAACTCTACAAATAAACAGATCCTAGGCCTCATTTGTTTCGAGGCTTTTTTTTAGCTCAACATAAATTTTAACTGTAAAAACTATCTTTATTACACATCTAATACAAATACAAATCTTAAAATCAATTTTATTTTACATTAATTTTTAATATTAAAATAAAATTTTTTAATATTAAATTTAAAAATAAAAATAATTTTTTTTATTATCTAAAAAAAATTGAATCAAACTGGACCTAGATTTAAGCACAGCAAGCGTCGGCGACAAGCGGATGGTGCGTGATGCCCTACGAAGGCAATAATTTCTCGAAGCGGTGAAGTGGTGGGCTGCACTAAGCAATAACTACAATTAAAATTTTATCAAAAAAAAAACTACAATTAAAATATTTGAATAATTAAAAAAACTACAATTAAAATATGGACGGGGATGGCAGCACGAACGGCTGGGTGATTTTTCGCTTTAATTCTGGATAAATTGCATCTGACCTCCTTAGATCAGAAATATTTACAAATGTATCCTACATTTTTAAGTGACTTTTTTAATTTTAATTTCTGAACTAAAAAAAACTGTTATTGATATCAATTAAAATATAATTATTAACTTTTTATTATTATATTATAAAATTATTTCTAAATATTAATTTTTTATTTTCTTAATATTAATATTTTTATTTTAAAATTTTAAGGGAAAAAATAGTACAATTATTTATAAAAAATAGAAATTAAAATTTAGATTTTTATTAATTTTTTTTAAAAAAATAAAAATAGAAGAAGTATAGTATTCTTTAAAATAATAAATAATTTAATTTAATAAAAAAATAATTAGACTTTATATTTTTTAGGAGAAGATACCACTAAAAAAGAAAAGATAAAAATCGAATCACTCTTATAAGGGTAAATAGCATCTGAGTTCCTCTAGTCTGCTCGTATAGCAAATAGGTCCCTCTAATATTTAAATATATCAAATTAATCTTCCAATTTGATGAAATATGCACATAGATCCTTGGGCCATAACAGACGTTAGAAACCGCCCTCTCTCTCCTCTTCGCATCTCTCTCTCCTCCGGATTGTCGCGCACAGGCAACGCTGTCGGAGCCCAGTAGCTGCGCAGCGTGTGCGACCTATCAGCGGTCGCGCCGGCGTCGCCTTTGTGTGGGGATCGGGAGGAGAAAGAGAGAGGTGCCTCTCTCTCTCTCTCTCTCTCTCCTCCAGATCTCCACGCACGGGCGACTCCGGGGCAACTGGACCCGTGTGGCCCACCGACGGCCAAGCGGCGCCTGCACGGGGATCGGGAGAAGAGAGAGAGGTGCCACTCTTTCCTCCCAAGCCCCGCGCACAGGCGACGCTGGCGTGACCCGCCTGCGGCCGCGCGGTCGTCAGACCCACCGCCGGTGGGTCGCACACGCTGCGCAGCCGCTGGCCTCCGGCAGCGTTGCCTGTCCGTGACGATCGAGAGGAGAGAGAGATGCGGGGAGGAGAGAGGGCGATTCTTAACGTCTGTTACGGTCCAATGACCTATGTGCATATTTCATCAAACTGGAGGACCAATTTGTTATATTTAAATATTCGAGGGACCTATTTGCATATACAAGCAAAGTAGAGGAACCCAGATGCTATTTACCCTTTTTATAATCTCATGTTAAAATTAATATTTTTTAAAAAATTAAAATTAGTTTATAATGCCCATGCCCTCCAAATTTAACTAATTAACAGTGCGTAGTAACAAATAATAATAATAATAATAATAATAATAATAATAATAATAATAATAATAATTTACTGTGCGATAACTATATATTATAAATTTGGATATAGTCTCTATAATGGATGAATGGCAATTGTGTCCTTCCACTTTGCTGTGATTTATATTTAAGTCTTTATTGTTTCAAAAAATCAACTGGGCCTATCTAGTTTACTTTCATGTGCACCTTTTTTTATTGTAATTGATGACTCATTTATATGTATATATATAATATATAAACACAATCTTATGAATTATTTTTTAAATTTATAAATATAAATTTTTTTAGAAAGTAATAAATATTAACTTGAATTTGAGGTAAATTGAAGAGAACCGATTGCTATTTTGGTTGAAAGTCTAATTTCATATTTGATCCTTTTATTTGTATATTTGACGTGATTCGATAACTTATTGGAATAAATCATTAAAAAAATAAGCATTTTATTATATTTTACAAAAAAAATTTATATATTTTTATTTAACTAAATGCCGTTATAATGCTATGTTGTTTGAAGAAATTTTCTTTTATTTGATCGCATATGTTTAAATATTTTTATAAAATATTATAAGTTTATTACTCTAAAAGGATATATAAATATCACTTAAAATCACGTATAATTTCAACATAATTATAATGATGAGATATAAAGTTGAATAATTATTATTATTATATAATAATAATTAATATAAAATAATAATTCAGAGATAATATAGATATTTAGATTAATAGCTTTAACATTTAGATATTCAGATATCTATATAATATTTAACTAAATGCTCTATTTAAATTGGGATTTTATTATGATTAATCTTTCAAAAAAACAAATTTATGATCAATCCATAAATTTAATTTTCAATTTGATAATTTTTTTTAACGTGTTCTAATTAATCCATCATTTTTTATGTAAATTTACTTCAATTAGTAATTTTATACCTTTTAGTTAAGAAAGAAAATGAATCAAGCTTTTGACGAGTTGCTCGGTACTCGACGTCATGATAATTGCTCGTTCATATTATTCATCAAAAGAAACGAACAAGCTTAAAATTAATTTTAAAATCTCAACTACTAAATAAACGAGCACAAATATATTAATGTTCAGCCCACTTACATCCACGAACAACTTATATACTATAGTTTCTAATTGTATCAATCATTTAGTGTCATTGTTTACAAAAGCCCAATAAAATTAATTTTTAATTATATATTATTTCATGGATAAGTAATTTTATTGTCGATGAATTATATTGTATATTAATGGACATGATTATTGAGATTGTTCGTATAATTTCATCTCAGTTGTATATCTCTATAATAATTGATAGTTCATGAACAAGCTCGAATTTAACTTCAGCATATTGAAATGAGCTTGAATATAAATACGATCAACTTTATAATTTGACTTGGTTCATTTACATCCTTACATTAATTTGAGTTCGGCTATTACAAATTTCACTTTCTTATCTCTATAAATATCCCGACTATATTTGACTAAACAATGCATAGGTTGACCTACAAGTAAATTATTTTTAGAATTCTTAATTAAGATGTGCTGTAGTAAAACGATAAGTAACAAGAAATATAAACGCATGAACACAGGTTCATGTGAAAAACTCTAACATCAAGAAAAATTACGAATAAAAGAGAAGATCAATGTATCAAATAAAAATATATGTGCAATGAGTGGCGATGACTATTATGAGTTATTTTAGAATGATTTCGGCATAACAAACAAAGCAATGTACGTGTATATATATATATATAGAAGAATAAATTGTAAATCCAAGATTCAATCAAAATAGAATGGGTCCTATGATTCTTTCCCTATTAGGTGTGCATTCAGTAGGTTTACGAGATTTGATTAACTGAATCGAAAAATATTCGGATTCAATTTTGAAATTTAGTAAATCAAATTAACCAAATCAAATTATAAACTGAAAATCAAATTAACCCAATAAAATTCGGTTGGTTCGATTGAGTTAGGTTGAAACCATAATTTATTTTTTATTTAATTATTTATCTCTAAAAATTTAAAAATTTTAAAATAATATATGATATAATGCTACAAGATTTTGCAACTATAAATGCTAAGAACATGACAAAAAATGACTATCATAACTTAAAAAAATTAACAAATATTTCCTATAATTTCGACACTATTATTATTTTTAGCTTTGTTCAACAACATTATTAGATGGTGGCATATAGCATTTCGGTTAATTCCATCAGCTTGGTTTACAAATATAAGAAACAGAATCCAAATCATTTAATAAAAAAATCCAATTACCAAACCAATAATCAAACTAATATATTGTAAACTAAATCAAATTGACTAAATTTAGTTAGTAAAAATCAACTTAAATTACTACACAACCTCAAAATATAGCTTTTACATTTTTTTTCCTCGAAATCATTACTTGAGTCAGATCAAATAAAATTATGCTCAACAATATTAAAAATATGTAATTAGTATTAAAATTAGACAAATACAAAATAAATTAGGATGTGAAATAAAATATTTTCATTAAAAATTAGGGATAATTATCTGCATATCATACTATTTCACTTTATTTATGCGTTATCTATCAATTTTTAGTTAATTACGCTATGCACATTCAAAACATTATAAAATCTTACATACACACACCTAATTTAAAATTTAGTCAAAATCTATTTGAAAAAAAAAATTCGTTAGTAAATAATTAAAATTATATTTTTACCCTTAATAGTACAAAATTTTTTTTCTTTGATGTCACACTAAAGCGCTGATCTGTCCTAAAATCAATTCATGTCACGGATGTTTCTTTCCCTTACCACAACCTAAACATCAAAGTTTTAAGATTTTCACCCAAAATATATTTAAATATCCTTAAAATAATATGATGAAAGGTTCAGATTTTTTGTAATCTAACTATAGTTAGGTTATTGAAAAATTATAATTGCTTATTATAATAAAAACAAGTGAAAATGTGTGTATGTAAGATTTTATAATGTTTTGAGTGTGCATAGCGTAATTAACTAAGAATAGATGGATAACACATAAATAAAGCGAAATTGTGTGGCATATAATTAATTATTCTTAAAAATTATTGGGTATATGAAATAAAATAATATTTTTTATATTAAAAAATATATAATATTATTTAAATATTTATTTATTTATTATTATTATTTTTAAAATTAATAATATTTTGGTACTCACAGTTTTTTACTACAATACAATTTTCGGTGCTTAAAATAATTGAAGAACCAAAGAAGACGATAAAAGGGCAAGCTAGTTGGCGGTAGCCTGGTAGGCTGGTAGGCAGAGCTGCAGTGTCTCCACTGAAGAGTGAGTGCGCACTAGAGAGAGAGAGAGAGAGAGAGAGAGAGAGAGAGAGAGAGAGAGAAGCGCCGCGGCGGAGAGCATCGGAGAGGGGAGGGCATTGGAGAGCTCGATGGCCCGGCGAGTTGGCGCTCTACTCTATCTCCTGATCCTGCTTGCTTTATCTCACCGCGGTTCCCCTGCAGTTGAAGACGGTGAGTGCCGCATTCACTCTTTCTCTCGTCTCTGATTCAAAAGTACATTTCCGATCCGATTTCTTGTTGGGGTTTTTTCTGCATTTGGACGCTGTTTTGTTTGATATGCAGCCGATTCGTGCTGCACAATGGCGAACTTCGTTCGTGCGTCCGTGGATCTAGTTTGAGGCCGCGATTTAGGGATCTTGCATATTTTTGGCTTCTAATCCAGTATTTCTTGTTTCTGCATCTTCTCGGTTTCGCCGGCTGATGAAATCCTTCGGCAAATTAGCATGCTGGTTGGAGAGGGGAGGAGAGGGAAGGCCATTGTTTTCTTGCCCTAGATTCCTGGTGAGAGGCCAACTAATCGAAGCATTATATTGGGGATTTCCGATTTCCGTGTTTCCGAGCTACTGAAGAGACTGTAGCACGAATCGTTGTGAACCTTAATTTCTTCTAGTAATTTTTACTACAAGTGTAATTAAACAAACGTGACGTTGGATTGTAATCTTAATCTGCTGAGAAATTAAAGTTGTTCTTTAATCATACTCAAAATGGGCTCGGTAGGGATTATTGATGTTAATCGCCATCGATCATTGAATCCTTCGGCTCACATGGGTTAGTTGCACAAAGGACCTTTTTGACTTGTGAGCAGGCTGAGCATTATCTCTTGTTGGACTGGTGGCCCATTCCACCCTTTCTTTGATGATTTGTCCCAGATTTCCTTAACTTTAGTTTACCATGGCTTTGCTTTTACTGTTAATTTCAGCATCGGTCTCTTAAAAATTAAAATGAGGAGAACTTTCATATTTGTTATGGTCGCAGAATGTTTTGGGGTTGGAGTGGTTATCCACCATCACTAGGAGAGGGGTGGGGGTGGCGGGGAGGGGGAGAGGGTGTACTCTTGGTGTGATGCTCGTGACCGAAGAGGGCGGGGAGTATTCGTTGAGTGATATCCCAAAAGAGGGGAATCACTGGTGTAGAGTGCGATTCTTGACAGACTTCTAGGCCGAATAATGAGTGCTGAGAGGGGCATAGAAATGAATCGACCCACATCTGAAAGAGAGGGAGATCCTGAGTTATATAAGTAGATAACGTGATTTAAAGTAATAGAGTCGTCATTTGGAGAAAAACTGTGAGGTTAACAATGAAAAATTCCGTAGTTAAGCGTGCTAAGCGTGCTTGGGCTAGAGTAGCACTGAGACGGATGACCTCCTTGAAAGTGTTCAAGTCACGCAGTTTTCCTAAAGCCAAAGCAGATAATACCTCTACATTTGAATCACGGAATTGAAAACTTCGTAGTTAAGCGGGGGGAAGGGAAAATTGTGTACTCTTGGTGTGACGCCAGTGGCTGAAAAGGGCGGGGAGTATTTGCTGGTTGATGTCCCAAGAGAGGGGAATCACTAGTATAGAGTGCGACTTTTGACAGGCTTTTAGGCCGAATAATGAGTGGTGAGAGGAGCACAGGAATGAATCGACTCACATCAGAAAGGAAGGTGATTCTGAACTGTATAAGTAAATAATGTGATCTAAAATAGTAGAGGTGCATTTTGGGATAAGATCGTGAGGCTAATGATGGAAAACTTCGTAGTTAAGCGTGCTTGGGTTAAAGTAACACTAGGATAGGTGACCTCCTGGGAAGTGTTGAAGTGACGTAGTTTTTCTAAAGCTAAAACGGACAATATCTCTATATTTAGATCACAGAATATTACAATATGGTGTCAGAGCCGATCTTTCGCAGTACGTTGTGGTTTGAGGACGAACTAAGTAGAAGCTGGTGGGTCTGTGACCCCGTGGCAGAAGAGGGCAGAGAGTATTCGCTGGGGGATGTCCCAAGAGAGAGGAATCACTGGTAGAATGCGACTCCTGACAGACTTCTAGGTCGAATAATTAGTGGTGAGAGGGGCATAGGAATGAATCGACCCACACCGAAAAGAGATGGAGATTCTGAGCTGTATAAGTAGATAATGTGATCTAAAATAATAAATGCATATTTTGGAGAAAAACTGTGAGGTTAACGATAGAAAATTCCATAGTTAAGCGTGCTTGGGTTGGAGTAGCACTGGGATGGGTGACCTTCTGGGAAGTATACAACTGACGCAATTTTTTTAAAGCCAAATCGAATGATACTTTTACATTTGAATCATGAGATGTTACACATGGTGTGACGTCTGTGGTCGAAGAGGGCGGGGAGTATTCTCCGGGTGTTATCGCAAGAGAGGCGAGTCACTGGTGCAGAGTGCGACTCTTGACAAGCTTCTAAGCTGAATAATAAGTATTGAGAGGGGCACAGGAATTAATTGACCCACATCAGAAAGAAAGTGAGATTCTGAGCCATATAAGTATAACGTGATCTAAAATAGTTTAGACGTTTTTTGGGGCAAAACTGTGAGATTATTAATGGAAAATTTCGTAGTTAAGCGTGTTTAGGCTGGAGTAGCACTGAGATTGGTGACCTTCTGGGAAGTGCTCAAGTCATGCAGTTTTTCTAAAGATAAAGTGGACAATACTCTACATTTGGATCACGGGATGTTACAATATGGTATCAGAGCCGACCTCTCGCAGTACGATGTGGTTCGAGGACGAACCAAGCAGAAGCTGGTGGGCCTGTGATGCCTGTGGTCGCAGATGGCGGGAGTATTCGCTGGATGATATCCCAAGAGAGGGGAATCATTGGTGTAGAGTGCAACTTCTGAGTCCTGACTGACTTCTAGGCCGAATAATGAGTGGTAAGAGGGGCACAGGAATGAATCGATCCACATCGAAAAAGGAGGAAGATCCTAACTTAGCAGAGTGTATGGCGATGAAGATGAGCGTTGAACTTCTTCGAGATCATAGTTGGAAGAAGTGGATTATTGAGTCAAATGTAACTAAGGCTGTTGTTGGACTGATTTCGAGTGAGCCAAATAAAACTTAAGGGCTGTCATCAGACCGATTTCGAGAGAGCTGAAGGCAGTTCAAAATAAAAAATTTCGAGCTTTGTTCAGCTTGAAATCAGTTTGAAATTGAAATGGGACACGATTCATGCTCTAGCTCGAATAGATTCAATTCTGAGTTGGTTTGAATCATGATTCTAATTGGCTCATAATTGTAAAAAATGTAAGAATATTATATCTTCAAGTAGATTTGATTTTTAGACCTTGGAAAGAAGAAGTTGTAAATCTTCTCCATTTTACTACTAGACCTCTAATTTGTATGTAAAGTCATTTTATTTGTATATATTATATTAAAATTATTTATGTTATATATATATATATATATATATATAATTTTGAGCTAAATTGAGTCATATTTAAAGCGAGCTCGGGCCATCTCAAAATCAATTTGAAAGGAACTTTGAGCTAAAGTTTGTAGTTCATAATTTAATTTAAAAATTTTGAATCAATTTTGTGTCGATTAAAAAATTTTACGAGTTTTGAGCGAATTTCAAGTTTTAGATATTTTTAACACCCTTAGATGCGGCAAAGTAGGAGGTGACAATTTTATACAAATTTGAAACTCGCTCGTATTTTATTCGATTCGAAATCAACTTAATTTTCTTTCGGCTGGAAATTAGCTCGCTCAAAATGAAAATTGATTCAACTTGTAATTGATTCTATGTATGTAAACATAATATCTAAAATTTTTAAAAGTATAATTAAGATATTTTTATATACAAATATGATATTATATTATACTTAATATTAGAAATATGTGTATAGAATTTAAAAAGTGAATTTATAAAACTATATTTTAATTTATTTAATATAAATAATGGATATTTTTATAGAAAATATTGCTTATAATTAGTTTTGATTTAACTTGAAAATTAACTCGAAATTAAAAAATTTTAGTAGGCTCAAATTAAATTTTACTCAAAATAAAAAAAATTTAATTTTGAGTTCGATATAGTTGGCTCGTAATCAAATCAAAGCCACACTGCAACCTTGCTGGATGACATTAGGGAGGGCATTAACCAGGTGTAGATTGGCTTGATTGTGCCAGGTTTGGTTCGCATCAAGTTGAGTTTATTTGTCAGTTGATTATAAGTTATTTTATGTTGAATTGGGTTCAACTTTCTATCTTATTTGTTTAATTATATATATATATATATATATATATATATATATATATCGTCATCTCTTTATTTTTTTTAGCCGCCTGGCACAAAGCATATTAGTTAGTATATCATGCATATACAAAATTTATGTTTGTATATACCAAATTAATTTTGAGTTAATTATCTTCATTTTAGGTAACTTGAAAAAAATTATTTTGAATTAAGTTGTTTGGTGATATATATTAGCATGCTTTTTTTTTTATAAAATAGTTTATTAGCATGTTACCTCGCTTTTATGCATAAATTCATTTTGTGTAGTCTCATTTTTGCAGCTCTCGTGAAACTTGAATGGCTTGTTAAATAACCAAATAAGTAAATACATATTCATTATTATTATTATTATTATTATTATCATTTCAATATTAGTGCATGCCCCTGGCCCAACTGTGTCCTTTTCTATTAGTATCATGTGGTCTTTAGATGGATTGGATGATGCAGGGCTAATGGGATTGCATGGTGCTGATTTGCCTGCAGGTCTACTAGAGAATGGCGACTTCGAGACCATCCCTCCTGGTGGATACCGCAGTGCTGGCACTGGTGAGGGCGCTACAGTTATCCCTGGCTGGGTGGTCAATGGCACGGTGGAGGTTGTACGCTCTGGCCAGCGCCAAGGTGGCATGATCCTTATCGTCCCCCAAGGTTTGATTTCTCTCTTTTATTTCTTTGTTACTTTGAAAAAAAATATTTATTGATAATAGATTAGATAAGAAACTATATAACACAAGGCTTGTTTGGCTAAAGCCTAAAAATAGACAAAATCATATTTTAATAATATTTTAAATTGATTATAAATTTTAATAATTTTATTTCACATCTAACACAAATTTCAACCTTAAAAATTAACTTTATTTCACATGCAACACAAATTCCAACCTTAGGCTCTGTTTGGTAATAAGAAAAAAAAGAAAGTTTGGTTAGAATTTTTAGTCATTTTTGAAAAATGTGTATGATGTGAAATAAAGTAAATTGATTATATTAAAAATTATGTAGGATGTGAAATAAAATTGATTGATTTATTGAGAATTGTGTTGAATGTGAAATAAAGTGATTGTTTAATGTTAGAATTTGTGTGAGATGAGATATAAAATGATTTTTTTAGTTTTTTTAAAATAAATTTAAGATTTTGGCTATGGTTAATTTTAGCCATGATTTTTAGCCCATTGCCAAACAGAGCCTTAAAATCAACTTTATTTCGCATTCTGTATTTTTCCCAATATTAAAATAAATTTATTTACCATTAACTTTATAAAATAAAATATTTTCTTTTTCTTTACCTAAATTTTAACATTCAACCAAATAAGCTCTAAATATCCAAATAGGAGTGCAGTTTATATGTGAAATAAAAAATTTGTGTTGTAATTTAATTCTTATCTTAATTAAATACTAGTTATTTAATGTGTATATATGTTGTCTACGTGCAGGAGAGCATGCAGTTCGGCTGGGGAACGAGGCTGGGGTGAGCCAAAGCGTGGCAGTGGAAAAGGGCTCCACTTACGCAGTGACATTCAGCGCGGCCCGCACGTGTGCCCAGCTGGAGTCCCTTAATGTGTCCGTGGCTGGCGTTGCCTCCCAGACAATCGACCTACAGACCCTTTACAGCGTCGAGGGCTGGGATGCTTATGCCTGGGCCTTCCTGGCCGGCAGTGCCTCTGGTGGAGGTGGCGGAGATGGCGGTGGAGATGGGGAGATGGCTAAGCTGGTCTTCATCAACCCAGGCATGGAGGAGGACCCCACATGTGGCCCCATCATTGACAACATCGCCATCAAAAAGCTCTTCACGCCGGATCGCCCTGAAGGTGACTTCCAGCCTTTCCCTTAATTATTTGGTACATCATTACATTATTTCTCTACAGCAGTCTTTAGTTTGCCTTTGCTTTCTCTTTGTTGAACATCAAATTTTAAAAACTGGAACGACTTTCAAATTTGATTCAAATATGTAATTTTCATCATTCATTATAAAATCAAATATATGTTGCTTTTTCATCATAATAAAATGATAGTTGACAGTTTAGATCCTGTAGTGTAGTATGGTTTAGAATATTATAGAAGTATGTAGAACTACAATCAAAACAAATATTTTGTTAGTGTGAAAACTAAAGATCAAAGTGTAGAGCCTTGGTTGGACAGTATCACTAGATGGCTCGCTATCACATGTGAATATGTCGTTTGATGTGTCGCCTGAATCAACATTGACCCCATGCAGACCTCATTGCATCCCTCTTACCTCTTTGTTCCTTTGGACTCTAGCTATTAACTCTTGGCCTCGTTTGTTTGGCCGTTAAAAATTAACCTGGTTTAATTTTAACCAAGCATATCACATCACATAAAATTTATTATTAAAAATTGATTTTATTTCACATCTTACACACATTACTAAAATAATAACTAACTTATATCACATCTCTCACATATCCTAACAAAATAACTAATTTTATATCACATCCCTCACATATCCCAATATAATAATTAATTTTATTTCACATCATTCAGAATTTTTAATTAAAAAAATCTCTATCCAAATTTAATTTTAATTAACCTTATAAACAAACAGACCCTACTGGCCACTTTTTCTTTTTATTTTTTACTCTAGTCCATATTGGTAATACACCTATTATTTACTTTTTTATATAATTAATTGATTGTTATAACTAGTATTAATAATACAATTTTGATATTAGACTAATTAATGGCGTGTTTGGTTCTTAATGTTATCTCAATGTTTTGTTATGTTATTTACAGAAAATAAATTTTTGGTTTGATGATATGTATAAATAATATTATAAAAATGGAATAATTCCACTCAGGCCCCTGAGGTTTACTCGACTTGCCACGCAAGTTCACAAATTTGAAAACATGTCAGAAAGGTCCCCAAAACTTACTGTAATAGGTCATTGTGGTCCTTAATATCTATAAAAAGTTTCCAATAAGGTCCAATTAAATAGCTTTCGTTAAACATTCTGTTGAATTAAAATTTTAATTAAAAAATCATAAATTTTTTTAATGTGAAATTACAATTGTACCCCTCACACGTGCGGACGCCTGCGCAGGTGGCCGTGTGCACCGCCGCAAGTGCCGGCGTCCGTGCGCAGGTCGCTGTAGCGCGTCGGCGAAGCTGCGATGCCCTGTGCGCAAGCGTCCGCGCGCACTGGCGTCTACGCGCTGGTAGCTGCAGCGTCGTCGGTGAGCAAGGCCATGCGCTGCAGCGACCCGCACGCCAGCGATCTGTGCGCGGCAGTCCGCGCGCCAGCGACCCACCAGCAAGTGCGTGCGGGCCCCCTTGCGCGGGGCCGCGTGCTGCGGCGACTCGTGCGCAGACGTTCGTGCGCGCCGGCATCCGGTAAATCTTATGCGTGGTTTTAGGTCTAATATTAATTAGACCTAAACTATAATGCATAACTTTACGTTTATGTCTAATATGTAATTTATAAAATTTTATGTGATTTTAGGTCAAATATTATAATGCATAACTTTACGTTTATGCTTATGCGTGGTTTTCTTGGTAAATCTCTGTATTACAGTAAACTTGAATTAAATAACTAGGGTGAAAGTGTGAAACTAAACCAACTCATGCCAAGTCAGACTGCACTTTCAAACCCTGAAGACTGCAAGAAGGTTTCTAGGACTCAACCTCACCTACTTAGCAAAAATCAAAGATTTGAGTTAATTCTTTGTTCCATTGGGTTTCTTTCAAACTCCATTATTTAACATCTATTCCAATGGAGTTTGTTTATTGAACTCCTTGTATGGGTCACCTTCAAGTATTGACCTCAAAACACCTTGCGCGAGATTGCCTCACCTATATCCTCTTTCCCAATTGGGTTAGCCCATCAAACACATTGCACGGGGTTGTTACTCTTTAGCATGTCTCTTCCCAACTGTAGTCGTCATATCAACAATCCTTGGTTGCCAAAATACATCAGTAATCCTAGGCCAATAGGTTGCTGTCATAACCTCAAGATTCTATTGGTCTCCTCCATCGGGTACTCCAGTTATTTGATAGCGTAGAACAGAATATGATACATGGCTGCTTTTCTTCACTTCTGGATGGGTTTTGACTGGCAGTTGCTTAGGTGATTGGTGATCTCCTGTTGTTTGAGCTGTCATCTTCAGCTATAAATAGAAGGGACATTTACATACATAACATTTCATATCACCATATTTACATATCAAATATTTCTTTTTAAAAATTACCCTCCACACACACCTAAAAATTACACTCCACACACTTTTCTTACACCCCACACACTTTTTCTAAAGCTACAGTGTAATTTTTTTGAAAGTGGGTGTGATACACGTAATTATGATAATATGGAGTGTTATGTACGTAATTATCCGTAATAAGAATTCCTTCTTCAAGCAGGCACATTCAAAGCGGGCTCACCAAGCACACCCTCCTCAAGCGATTCAATTTTCCAGTTCTAGATAGATGGCACCCTAGATACTTTCTAGGTTTAAGGACCTTTTATAATCCTGAGATTTCTTGTACTCCACCCTTATATTCGCCTTTGGTGAATCTCTCTCTCAGTTATAGTGACTGCTTGGCTTGGCTTATAGATGTAGGAGGATCACTCCGAACCAAGTTAAATTTTTATGTACCGCTCTTGAGTGTCTTCTTAGTTTTTTTCTTGATCTTTTTGCAAAGCTTGCACCTTATACTGGATCTTCCCTCTCCAAGATCCAATACTTCTCGTCAGCTGAACACGTTTCTCAGTGAACATATTTGACGAAGATTATTCTAGATGTCATCAGCTGTATATGTAATAGCAAAATTCACTAATGGTAGATATTACTCTTTAGAACACACACTTATTGAGCTAACCTCATTTTTATTTTATCTTTGATTTGTTGATCTTAATTTCTCGTGGAAGATCAGATCTGCAAAATCATATCTAGTCCGTTTCTTAATCATTCATCTGCAGAGAACGCTGTACTCAATGGCGACTTTGAGGAAGGCCCGTGGACGTTCAAGAACGCCTCCCTGGGCATCCTTCTGCCCACCAATCTGGACGAGGAGACCTCCTCACTGCCTGGATGGATCGTCGAATCCAACCGTGCTGTCCGCTACATTGACTCTGATCACTTCATCGTTCCCCAGGGGAAGCGTGCCGTCGAGCTCCTCTCCGGCAAGGAAGGCATCATCTCCCAGATGGTGGAGACCAAACCGGACAAACAATACAATCTCATCTTTACCATGGGATCTGCTGGCGACCTCTGCCAGCCTCCCCTCGCCGTCATGGCCTTTGCCGGTGACCAAGCTCAGAACTTCCACTTTTCCCCTATCGGAAACTCGACCTCAATGTCTGCCAACCTGAGCTTCACCGCGAAGGCGGAGAGGACCAGGGTAGCATTCTACAGCGTGTACTACAATACCAGAAGTGATGATCATAGCTCGCTGTGCGGCCCGGTGGTCGATGACGTCAAAGTTTGGGGGGCCTCCGGCGCGGCAAGCGCGGCTCAGGGGCTGGCGGCAGTGGCTATGTGGATGGTAATGGTCGGTATAATTAGCTCGTCTTCTCTGTAATTGTTTTTGTAGTGGTATTTGGTAGTAGTTTTGTTTGCTGGTCTGGTTGTATTCTAGATGGCAGTAACTCCTATAGTATTAGTTTGGTTATGTTATTTTTTGCTTTTAACTACTATAGAAATATAGAGCAAAATATTCGATTTTCTTTATGTTTGAATTTTCTCATGCATAAAAGTGGAGTTTGAGATTATATGTGTCATAAGAACATTAGATTGTATTTCATATTATGTGCTCATCGCATATTTCTAATTCCTGTAAAATATAAAAAAAAGTAAATATTATATAGGTTCTTAAAAGTTTTTTTTTTTAATCCAGGTCCTTAGAGTTTTGGCATATTTATTAATTAGATCCTTTGGCTGCAAATTTTGTTCAAGTAATTGAAAATAGCTACTGTCGCTTATAGAAGAGAGCAGTTTTAGTAAATTTAAAATTACTAATGATGTTTGAAACGAAAAGTTTCATATTTTCTTTTATTTTTAATATAAAAGTTTTTCTTCTTTCCAATGACATTATAACAGAAATCGTTAAAAAAATGCCTACTTATATTTAATTTATGGTAAATTGCACTTAAATTTTTGAATTTAGGGCTTAATAATATGTAAATTTATATTTTTAAAATTATAATATTTCTTGAATTTTAATAAATAATCAAATTAGTCTTTTTATTATTTAAAATTTGTTCAAATTACTATTATATTCCTCTCGCTCTTCTCTTGATCCGCGCGCGAGCGAGGTTGCTGGGATTGCTCTGGCCTGCAACACTCGCTCGCTTAGCGCGAGGCCGCAGGGATGGCTGCAGCTAGCATCCCTAGCGCGTGTCGAGCGAGGTAGTCGGGACGGCCGTAGCCTTGCCAGCAGCCCTCACGCGAGGCTGCGCGGCTTTTGCACAAGCGAGGACTGTTGGTTCCGGTCGTCCCCATGGCCTCGCTCGGCTAGCGAGGGGGCTGCTGGCCACAGCCGTCCCCGTGGCCTTGCTTGTCCCTCGCGTAGCTCGTGCACCGGCAACAACTCGGCCTCGTCCGCTGGTTCGAGAAGAGAGAGGGTGAAAGGTATAGTAATAATTTTTAAAATTATTAATAATAAAAAAATAAAAAGACCTATTTGATATTTATTAAAACTCAGATATCTCGATGTTATAATTTTAAAAATATAGATCTGCGTATTATTAAGCTTTAAACTCAGAGATCTGGATGTAATTTACCTTCTAACTTAATTTAAGGATCCTTTTGTAAAATTTATCTTATCTATAGGATTTCTGACAGATTTTTGTTTAAAGGCTCAAATTTAAGTACAAGTTCAAATTAAGTTTCACTAGTCAGAGATCTAACTGTAATTTCTGACATAAAGTACTTATTTCATATGAATTTTTTTAATGTTTGATTATAAAAAAATAGGGCATTTACCTGCATGCCACACAAATTTTTTAATATTACATCACACACATTTTCTTCACAAAATTTATACTATAGATTATAAAGAAAGTGTGTGTGATGTAATACATGAAAATTTATGTGGCATGTGTGTAAATATTTCTAAAAAAATATATAGCATAAAATTTAGAATTGTTATGAAGGTTAGAATGTTGAGCTGATGTGATTATGTGAACTTTTATATTTCCAAATGTTCAAGATAAATATGAAAGCGAGATTTTAAATTTTTTATTTATTTTCAGTTGTGATAGTAAGTTAGAAGTATTAATTTTAATAGTTTTGATAATTTCAATAATTTTGGTAAAATTAATTTTCATAAATTTTATGTTTTAACTCAAAATCAAGATTTCAAAAGAGTTTTTTTTAGAAAAAAATATGAGAGTTTCAACTAAAATTTGAAAGCTTTGATTAGTTTTAATTGAAATTTGATTTAGGAATTTGATTAAAATTTTTCAGTTTCAACCAAAATAACAAAAAAATAATGGTTAAATTTCAAATCCTTTTTGACCAAAACCAAACTATGGCCCTGTTCGGCGCGAGGACTAAAACAGGACCAAAATAGTTCTAGTATAAAAAATAACAATAATAATAATAAATAAATTATTTTAATTATTTTATATAAATTTTAATATAAAAAATAATATTTTATTTCACATACTCAATAATTTGTAATAAAAATATAAATTTTATTTCACATCTTAGATCAAAATACTCGATTTGAATATTTTGGTCTAGAATGTGAAATAAAGTTGATATTTTTATTTTAAATTATTGAGTATGTAAAGTAAAATAATATTTTTTATATTTAAATTTGTATGGAATGATTTAAAAAATCTATTTATTATTATTATTGTTATTTTTTAAATTAGTACCATATGTAGATAGTTGGGATATAAAATTAAAAAAAAAATTAAAACCAAACTATTGTAACAGATAATTTTGTTCCAAACTTATAACTCGTATGAAAGCTGGTTGCGTGATGAAGGACTCATTGGAAATTAGAAAAATTAAACATGCACCTGTTGATAACAATAGCACTATAATAACTTTAAGGGTAAATTGCATCTGAGGTTCTAAGATTGAAAAAGATTACAAATTGGTCTTAATTTTTTAAAATTCTCAATTTGAGTTCTTGAGATTATCAAAATACTATAATTTTAGTCCTATTTTAAATGCTTTTAATGATTTTTCTGAGTAGAAAATGTGAAATTTGACCATCTTTAACTAGTTAAAATTATTTACACAATATAAAAAACCATTATATTTCTCTATTTTCTAATCCACTTCTTTATAAATTTAATTTTTCTAATTCTCTTGTTTTCTTAAGACTAAAAATTTAAAACTAAAAAATATAAATAATAATATTTTAAAATTATATTATAAAATGTCAAAAAATTCATAAACAAGAATAATTTTATAACATAATAATAGAAAATTAATAATTTTATCTTAATTGGGATCAAAATTGTAGTATTTTTACAAACTTAGCCTTAAATTAAAGTTTTTAAAAATTGGGATTAATTTGTAACAACTTTTCGGGCCTGGATGCAATTTACCTAATTTAAAAATTTTCAAATTTGAAATTTATATCTTCTAAAATAGTAAAAAAATAATAATTTTATCTTAATTGGGACCGAAACTGCAGTATTTTTATAATCTTAGACTTAAGTTGAAGTTTTTAAAAACTTAAAATTAATTTGCAACTACTTTTTGGGCCCAGATGCAATTTACCCTAATTTTAAAATTTTCAAATTTGAAATTTATATTTCCTAAAATTGTAAAAGGAAAATTTTAATTAAGGAAACTATAACCTAATAATTAAAAACCAGTCCAGATTAAATCTAGTTCATAGGTGGAAAAACTGGCTTGGGGATCAGGTATCAAGCTAAAGTCTATTTCTTCCATTAAAAAAATGTTGAGAGTTTAATTTGAATTCGATCCAAATTAATTAATTTAATATTACATAAATAAGTTCATAATTAAATATCCAAAGCCCATTTTCCAATAATATTGTTTATCGAAGAAGCCTAGTATTAATCCCAACTATCCACATAACATTATTAACACGAACGACAAGGCAAAAAAACGCTTCAAAGATTTTATAGGTCATATATTTCATATAAATTTTACTAGGCGGACACTACACAAAGTTATTACTCTCCACAAGTTGGTCTACAAAAACGTCCGCTCTTGATTAGTTACAGACTGTATTTTTGGAACTTGTTAAATCCCTCATGTTTTGATATATATGTCTGGCATGTGCACACACTATAAGAGTAGCGAGGCCCGTTCATCCTAACAAATTTTGATAGCATGAAGTTTTTTTTTAAAACATAAAGTTGAATTAAATTTAATTAATCTTAGAAGTAAATACAAAAATAAATTAAAAAGTTTCACTGACTCGCATATAGCTTAGTAATTGAGCAGCAATACCCTTTTGAATAATTAAATTGATGTAATGAAAATAAAAGGAGAAGTAATTAGGCTCCCCACAAACTGAATTTTCTTTCAAAGGCGCTTCACACGTGTGAGAAATAAAATAGCTTTAGAAATCCAATAACTAAAAGTGTTAAATGCAAAGTCAATATCATAAGTTTAACAAGCAGCTAAGTGTTTGCTTATTTTGCAAGCAGCAGCCTGGCAAGCAATTTCCCCGAGAAAAAGACCATTTGAATAGCAACAGCAATAAATGTCAAAGAAAAAATGCCCATAATGTCCAAGCAAAAGTCAACGGCCTTAGACTAACTATAAACTAAAATATCAACAAGACTCACAAAGTGAGATTCAGATACTAGAAAAGTCAAAGAAAACTCACGACGGCACTACACACTATAGTAACCAAGAACATTAATCAATGCATTAAATATTACATTATGTCAAAATGTATAACTAGGACGAGATAGACAGTGCAGAGCATAATCTCCCTAAATATCCAAGAGTTTTATGTCACAAAAGATAATGTCGATCACCACTAAATATATGGAGAATAACACAATACTGCTGATAAAAATAATTGATCATAATCAGACAATAGTATTAATCTAAATTGATCTCCCCAAATATAAAGATTTTTTTAAGTTAAATTAATATAAACTGATTTAAATAATAATAATAGTAATTTATATAAAAGATTTAAATTATTGAATCACTTCACTTAAACGTTCTTCCGACACGTTTTTCTTTCCTTTCTCATGAAGAAAACCGGCCCCGCAGCTCAACGGGTAGTGGATGGCCAGCCTGCTTGCTATTTCAAAACGCCGACCAATCAGATTAAGCCACGCGTTCACGCTCAACGGCTACTTCGCACGAATTCGAGCGTTTCAAAAGAAAAAAAAAAACCTTCTTCCTTTCATCCCACAACGGCTCCATTTTCTTACCTTCTCTCTCTTCCTATAAATACCCTGAATCTAATCAACAACATTCACAGAACACAACTCCGTTCCTCTCTCTCTCTCTCTCTCCCTCTGTAAAAATTCAATCTTGTTCTTCTTTGTTAATGGACTCAAAGATGAAGCTTATTCTGGGGGTTTCTGTCCTTCTGCTGCTAGCTCTGATAACAGCTGCCAGAGCACAAGACGAAAATATAGCTCCATCTCCGGCGATGGAGAACCAAGCTGCCGGGATGCTGCCGGAGCTCTGCGCCTTGGTGTTGGCCTCCATAGCTTCCTTCTTTGCCATCTACGGGCAGTGATGTTTCATCTGAGACTCTTAGTTTCAGGATAAGCGTTTCCATTATTTACTATCTGGGGATGATTCTTTCATTTGATATGCTGTAAAACTATTAATTTTGTGCTATTGTTATTGTTTAACATATATCATCTTTACTATAATTAATCTTCTTCATTTCATGGATTCTGATCATCCATTAGTTTGGGGATTCATTAGTTGTTCATATCTTTGAACTGCAATATTGACTTACTTTTAATTGCTTTTCTGAATCTAAATAAGCTTGATGTAATCAAATTCAGACTTTTTATATGAAAAAGGTTAGAAATCACCGCATTTGTAGTTGAACTACTAAATAAGAAGGTTGTCGGCTCGAACACTCGCCACTTTTTGAAAGACAGAAAGAGGAGACGAAGAGAAGGAGAGAGAGAGAGAGGGAGATTCGGATTTGGTTAAGTTGTAATAGACTTAACTCAGGCCGAACCATCCCACATAAAACCCAATTTGACTTTAAATTTTCAGCATAAATTAACTTTAAATCTTTATTATGAGTTATAAACTTTTGATTTGTGGATTATAACGTGAATTGTGAGTTTTTAGAGTATTCTTTATCTTTATCTTTTTATTATGCAATTTCATATAGTTTCTATCCTAAAATATATATTATAAATTTAATATATAGCAAGCCAACATTAGTTCCATTTTATTTGATAACTAGTTTAATTTAAAATTTTAATATTACTTGAATTGAGATTGAGTATCAAATCTTAAGTCTTGTTTGGTTTGAGGGTTGAATTTTGAATAAGAAAAAAAGTTATTTTATAAATTTAATAGAAAAAATTTAATTTAACCATTAAAAAATATTTAAAATGTGAAATAGTTAATTCTAATATTCGCATTTATATTAGAGGGAAATAAAATTGATTTTTATAGTTAAAATTTGGGTGAAAAAAAACAGCTCGAACCAAATAATTCCTTAAAAGTCTATTTTTTAAGATCAAGAAAAAAGAGTCAAATGACTCAAAAAAAAAAAGTTTGGAAAAACTCAAGTCAATATTTGAATTTTGTAATCTACTTAAAGATTTTCAATTCACTCTTCGCAAAATCACATATTTCTATAGTGATGCCTGTTGCCACATTTTGCAACCAGCACGGCAGTGCTTGGGTCAAGTCGACCTGACCCGAACCCAAACCTGGATGGAGCTTCGGCTTAGTATTTTGCCTGTTATATGATTAAGGTGGGCTTAAGAAAAATTAAATTAAATTTCTGACCTGATTTAACCCACTCGAACCGGACCCGCCTAGTGTCCAAATCTAATAAGAACACACCCTTACCCTTAACTTTTGGTTCGATCTTTTTTTTAGACAGGAGAAAAAAATTTTTAAGTTTAAGGAAAGAAAAATTTATTTTAATAATTAGAAAGTATGTAAAATATGAAATACTTTAAATTCTAATATTCATATTTGCATTAGATGTGAAATAAAGTTAATTTTTATAGTTGAAATTTATATTGGGCAAAAAATCTGACTCCAACCAAACGAGACCTATAGGTGAGTTTTAAGACTGTGAGGCCTATTGGGCCAAAGCGGATAATATCCATAGTTAGCGGGATTATTGTATATAGAACCACTTTACATAGTCTCTTAAATAATGGTAGGGCAAATCTTATAAAAATGTTGAGTCCCTCCCATAAGGGATATATAATAATTCTTAAGCAAATCACATATCGATAAAATATCTATAGTGGGTGAGGTTGTTAAACTCATGCAAAATCAAGCTTTCAAAAATATGTGAGTCATTTAACAACAATCGTCATGTTGATTAGCCCTTATTTCAAAAACAAAGAGCCATAATATTAGTGTTATCGGACCGATATCGTGCGAGCCAAAGATAACTCAAAATTAAAAATTTTGAGCTTGGCTCAGCTCGAAATTGATTTGAAATCAAAATGAGATTATTTGAGCCAGCTTGGCTTAAAATGACTCAATTCCATATTGACTAAAATCTTGATTTTAATTGTAAAAAAAATGCAAGAATAATATCTATTCAAAAAAATTTGATCCTTAAACTTTTAGAAAAAAAAATAAGCTTTTAACCTCCTTCATTCTACCATTAAACCACAAGTCATATATAAGCCCAATGAAGTCAAGTGCCATTCTTTGAAGATTGCTTCTTCGAGGATTTCCTCGAGCGAGATCTAACAAATTTTGTTGATCTGAAATCTTCATTTATGAGATTTGATATAGGCCTTTAGAAACATCGATGAAAGTTTGAGTCCAAAGTTCAAGCCAAGTTTTTCGATGATAACTTCTTCAAGAAGCTTTATTCGATAAGCTTCTGTGACTGGGACCTCATCACCATAAGGATGGACCCAAATCAAACTCTTCCACCCAACCTATGAGATGGGTTCCAAGTATAAAAACAAAAGATTTTTACCCGTATGACACAAAAAACTTCAATATTTATTTATTAGACACCCTAAAGTTAAATATTACATGACACACACTTATTTATTTTAATTTTACAACCAACACATCCTAGTTAAAAAATCCTTACATTTTATTTAAGTAAACCATACTTAAGTTATATTTTAACTTAAACAAAGTCCATAGGAATAAAATCTAACTCTCGGTGCACC